>PVKA01011659.1:0-60164 GCA_004027165.1 Ctenomys sociabilis | reverse complement strand
CTTATGGAAAGACCCCATAGAATTGCAATGTGATGCCTAAAGTTCTGGAGCAAGGCCATGCCTTGCATTTGAATAGCATTTCCTTGGCAGGGCATGATGACACACACCTGTAATTCTGGTATTCTGGGAGGCTCAGGCAAGAGAATGGAGAGAGAGAGAGAGAGAGAGAGAGAGAGAGAGAGAGAGAGAGAGAGAGAGACAGAGACAGAGAGAGAAAGAGAGAGAGACAGAGAGAGACAGAGAGAGACAGAGAGAGAAAGATCAACTCATTGAACTCACCACCCTACATCATTGTCTTTAGCTTTCTGACCTCAATTGGCGGAGGTGGTAAGGTCATTTCTGATCAGCTGATGCATATGGGAAGAGGCATGTGACAGCCACATGGAGAGAATGGGCAAAAAGCATGAAGTCCTTTGTGTCACACATAAATGTCCATCAGGGAACATGTATCCCAGAAGAAATACTAAATAACTGAGTCGACAGAAACACTCTGCCTGCTGACAGCATCCGCCTTACGTCATCAGCCGCCGTAGCACTGGCACAGTGGCATCACACCTGCGATGAAGGTTGTGTTAGGTTGGTATTACTATAACAAAATACCCAAAGTAGTCTAAGTTTATAAGAAATGAGGTTCCAGAGGCTTGACACCGTGTTGCCATCATCGAGATGGCATGGTGAGCATCCTCTCGGCTGCAATACATCCCAGAGGGTCACGCTCAGCCAGATCACACATGAGAGGGAGAGGGCACCTCACAAAACAGGACGTGGGGAGGGCCTGTGGGTCCATGAACCCTCTGAAGGCGTCCCCAGTGGCCTAAGAACATCCACCAAGTCCCACCTCTTCAAGGTTCTGTCCCTCTTACCTTGCCTCTGACTGTGAGTCCATGGGGGACAAAGCTGTATCCAAGCCAAAGCAGGGTTGCCCAGCAACTTGCAGATAGTGTCCTTTGGGGGTGGAACTTTGCTCATGCTCCAATGGCACTGCCAACCCAGTAGGCGAGATACACAATCCCACGAGAGGCAGGAGTCAGTGGTGCAGTCCTGCTTGCGTGAGTCTCTTCAGTCTCCCGTGGGCATTGGTACTCCCAGTGTCTCTGCAGGTCTTGCTTCTCTGAAGGGGTGTGGTGTTGTTCCCAGTGACAACAGGCCAGCAAAGGAGTCACCATCCTGGAGTGAAAATGGGCCCTGGCATCATTGTTGGATAGAGAGCAATGCCCTGCCGAGGAATGCCTGGGCATCCTGAAGGCCAGGGTTAAACCTGCCAAATACAGCAGTCACCAGGAAGAAGGCAAAGGGAACCCGGGGTGAAAGCTCTGGTCTAGCCCCCCTTACCACATACAGGGGTGCGCAAGGAGGAATGGGGACTCAGCAGCGGAGGAGGAGGCAGGGTCACTGTCGCTGCAAAATCTAACTGGGCTGTGATTCTGCATGGACCCTTTCCTGCGAAGTGTCCCAGCAAACAAGATGACAGGATCTTCCAAAGGCAGTGGTGTAGGCGACACTGCCTGCTCTGCCCTGCTCCGACTCCTGGCTGAGCTCCCAGGCCTGGCTGCTGAAGGCTCAGAGCTGTGATCCTCACTGAGGACCAGCTGCATTCAAGGCAGTGTCCCTTGCCCAAGAGTGCAGCCATTTCCTCCTTGAAGCCGCATTGCCCAAACTGCTCCCTCATGAACTGTTTCCTCACAGAGGCATCTCAAGAGTTTGGTGTCTGGAAGTCCCACATCAGGTAGGGGTGAAAGTCCTGTTTGGAAAGGAAGGTAGGCAGATGTCGGGTCCCAGGACTCCTCTCCATGCACTCCTTACAGTGCAGTTTTTAAGACTGTTTCCAAGCATACGGGCAAAGACAGAAAGGAAGCTGCAACTGGATTAAGAAGAAACAAAGGTCACCACTTTGTTCTGGAGGCCACGGGCCTAACCTATCTATTCTTCAAAACTTGCTGAGCAAACTCACCAGGCACAGCCACATATAATCTGTGGGGCTCATTATAAAATGAAAATGTAGGGCCCCTTATTCTATAAGCCAGAAAAGCTGGGCATAATAGGAATAATTCCAGCACTCTGGGAGGCTGAGGCAGGGGGACTGCAGTTTGAAACCAGCCTGGGGAGGTTTTCGAAACTAGCAGTTACTTGGTAGGATTGTCACGCTGACTAACTATATATGCTGATACCTGTGAACTAAGCAACTGCACTGAAGATAGCAATGCGTAATAGTAGGGTCACGCAATGAATGCCTGCCATTCTGGTCTTCTAAATACATACTGCTTCTAATGTCATCCAATTACTACTATACTGTCTCTTAAGTAAATGTTTGTTTTAAAAAAGGCAATAAATGAAAACAAGGGACAAGAAAAAAGAGTTACAGGGCTGTCCTGCTACAATGCTGTATATGGTTAGATTTCTAAACTTCTGTGCAAAAATATATAATTGTTTATTCTTATTTTTTAAATATATTTTTATTTTTTAATTTTTTTCTTCATATTCTGTAGAGGCTTAAAGGTTAACATATCAATACTTGATGGAAAATATCTATTTCTTGTTATGCCTAAGATGTCTGATATTTAGACAGATAGTGAGGTTAAGCTCAACTACCTATGTTGTAGGGTAATAACAATAAGCTTCTCTTCTGGAGGATTAACAACCTAAGTTTTCAGACCAAAAATTAGAGAAAAAGGAGCGCTGCAAGGTCAGCCAACATCTTGGCCCTAGCCTTTCAAGGTCAGTGAAGACTCAGGACATAGAAGAACCTGTACTGTAGCATCATGGAACTCAGTTGTGCCCCAAATTTTCTGATCAAGGAGATTATGGAACCACAGAGGAATGCGATTGATGATGTATAGTGTGCCTGGGGACAGTCACATGGAGAGAAAACTTTCTCTCAGGTTTTCACAGAGAGCAAACTGGTCAAGCATTGGCTGTGACTTGTTCACATGGCTGACACTGACAAAGGATCTACAAACTGCTGTCCAGAGTTTCAAGGTAAATCCTGAGGGGATCTGACAGACCTTGTCAGATACAAAAGTTGCATTTTTTGTTATATAGGTCTTGCTTTGTCTTGGTCTTAACCATCCAGCACGAAAGTATAAAAATGAAGTATAAAAAGTAAAGCCATGTTAATAGACTGAACTGTAAAAGGCTCAAGTCAACAACTTCTGACATTGCCAGTCCTACAGATAATCCACTACTATTATGGACTACTGGACTATATTGGAATATTTTGCTGAATTCACATATCTATAACATTTATTTATTTATTTTTGTCTTTTTTTGAGACAAGGTCTCACTATGCAGTTCAGGCTGGCTTTAAGCTCACTTTGTAGCTGAGGCTGGTCTCAAACTCACAACAGTCCTCCTGCCTCAGCCTCCCAAGTGCTAGGATTACAGGCATGCACCACCACGCCTGGCTTTGCAATATTTAAATGACAATGGAATACCCTTCTCTGACAAAATTAAACAAAAAAGGGGATACAAATGAATGACCATTTTGTATCTGTATATTCAAAATAGGATAGATATACAGCTACATTCTCTTAACTCAATGAATAGAAAGATTAGTTCTAATAGTGTTTGTGGACAGGATATCATGCCTGCATCTTATACAATGAATAACCACTAAGACAACAATATGCAATGTACTAATTATTGAAACTGTCCTACTAATAGATTCTGAAACTGTCTCATTGCTATTTATTTCTCAATAAAATTATTTAAAAAGAAAGTAAGAAAGAAACCAGCCTGGGGAACATAGCAATTTAGAGAGATCATATCTCAAAAAATAAAGAAACAAAATGAAAGAAGAAGAAGAACCAGAACCACAACCAGAACCAGCTGGGAGTGTAGCTCACTGTGTGAAGGTCCAAAAGAAAGAGGAAAAGAAAAAGGGAAGTGTTGTTAAAGGCACTAAACTATCAAGATTTTTCCTTGAAAAATATTTTATTACATATAAAACATAATAAGGGTAGCAATGACACATAAGTAACAACATATACTTACAAATTGCAAAACAAAACTTTGTGTCTTATGTCATATAATGAATAATCCTTTATTAATGTGATTTCCCTACAGATCATAATATCTATCTGGCTTAATAATACTTCTGCAAATGTATTCATTAAGTCAATGATGTTGATACTTTTATTTATTTTATTTTGTTTTGTTTTTGTTTTTGTCTTTTTGAGACAGGGTCTCATGATGCAGTTCAGGCTGGCCTTAAGCTCACTTTGTAGCTCAGGCTGGTCTCAAACTCACAACAATCCTCCTGCCTCAGCCTCCCAAGTGCTGGAATTACAGCCATGCGCCACCACGCCCGTCCCAGAACATTTGTTTTTTCATCCTGTGAAATTTTTTCCCAAGAAGGGTTTTAGGCTTCATTTGCATTTTTAAAAACCGATTTTTTTTTGTCTTTTTGAGAAGGGGTCTCACTGTGCAGTTCAGGCTGGCCTTAAGCTCACTTTGTAGCTCAGGCTGGTCTCGAACTCACAACAATCCTCCTGCCTCAGCCTCCCGAGTGCTGGGATTATGGGCATGCACCACCACACTCGGTGACGTTGATACTTTTAGCAACTTCAGGTTTTTTTCTGTTTATCTGTTTTTGTATTTTAGGGAAGGGTCTACCAGGTGTTCAGTGTCCTAGTAAGACTCATAGTGATCCTCCTGTTTACAGCCTCCCAAGAGCTGGGATTACAGGTGCATGCCACCATGCCCAGTCTCAATTGCTGTCTCATTGCACCCTGGGGGCAGGGCCTGCATGGCAGGCCCAGGGATGAACCTGTGGCCCCTGTGTCTGCAAGCAGATGCTTTAATCTGCTGAGCTATTTGGTCAGCCCTTCAGCAACTTCAGTTTTGATTCACATAAACTGGAAGCTACATCAGTGACTCTTGGTAAATGTGAGACTGCAGGTAGCTGATAATTTCTAATTTCCGAAAGCTCTTTCTACTGGTGTAACTGTCGCTAGATCTGGGAAGGGCGTTTTTATAGACTGTAACAACACTGGGATAACTTTCTGATAACCTATCTCCAAATATATATATTTCAGTACATCCAGAGCTGATGATTCTCACGTAGTAATTTTTCTAAAAAAATTTAACTCTATACAAATCAGTTTCATGGAAGTCTGAATTTAATTTTAAATGTAAAGTTATACAATAGCACTTTAATATTTTCTCTGATATCTCCTGTGGTCACAGAAGAAATCGAAAGTGGCTTTATGATTCATGTAATTCAAAGTGCCTGTTCATGCATTCTATCACTGAATCTTCAATTACAAAGAAAATTATTTTTTAAATTATCTTCTTTGTTAACAATTGGTTTCTCAGAAGCAGTCTAGCAAAATAGTTTTCCTTTTATTTGATCTTTACATTTAATTTCTATTTTCAAGCCTGTAGATAGTTGGCATACAGCACTGCAGTGTTTTCAAAACCTGAAAAACTAAATTTTACGAAAAGAGGACTGGAGAGATAGCTCAGTAGCTTAAGGGCCTCCCTGGCAAACTCAAGGTCTTGAGTTTGATCCCTGATACAAAATAAAAAAGAAGAGGAGGAAGAAGAAAACTTCTAACAACTACTGGATGCATGTTATTGCAGTACTTTTATGTGTGATTTCTTTTAAAAAACAAGGTCTTAATATGTAGCTCAGGCTGGCCTTTGGAGTCACTATGTAGCCCAGGTGGGCCTTGAACTCATGGTGATTCTCCTGCCTCCTGAGGCCTCCTGAGTGATGGGATTACATGTGTGAACCACAAAGTCAAGCTATGATTTTGTATCCTTAAAATTTCCTGACAGTTTTCTGGCAGTGCTCTGGCAGCTCCTGTCCTGGGTTTCAGGCTGGAGACTTACTGTTTGTGCAGTTGATACAAGGGTGAGTTCCAGGAATTGATTGGCAAGCTGGTCTCTTACCACAAGTCCTGGCAGTAAGCTGTGCCCCGCTTCTTTCCTGAGCCATATGTAGTTTCTACATTTATAGCAGTGGGCACTGCCATTATCCCACCAATCTGAATGGGGACTATTCTGACATCCTGGACTACCCTGAGCCATGCATGTGTGCCCTGTGGTCCTGTGTTAGCCTTCTATCACTGGACACAACACCTGTGAAACGCAACTTAAAAATGAGTGATTCCCTGGCAAGTGCAAGGGCCTGAGTTCAATCCCAGGTTCTGCAAAAAAAAAAAAAAAAAAAAAAAAAATGAATGAAGGTTTATTAAGGCTCACAGTTTCAAGGGTTTTGGTCCTTGGTCACATAGACTAGAGTGCTTTGGGCTGTGGTGGCATAGTACATTCTAGCGGGAATGTGTTTCAGGTATTGTCTCATGGGAAAAGGAGGAGGGGAAGAGGGGCAAAAGGGAGGGGAAAAGGGGGCAGGGAAGGAGGAAAAGAAGCAGAAAAGAGAAGAAAAGGAGAGCGATCCCAATACCCCCATCCCAGGGCAGGCCTCCAGGCCTAACTTCCTCCTATTAGGTCCTGACTCTTAAAAAGTTCCCTGCTTTCCAGTAACATCACAGGCTGGAGACCAAGTGACCAAGCCTTTGAGGACGCTCCAGATGCAAAGTGCAGCACCATGCAAGGCAACCATTTGGTCTAGACTGTCTGCCATGCCTTTGCTGCCCCCCAAGGATCTGTGCAACAGACACACTTATTCCATTGTCCCTTCAGATTTCACTTAAGGAATTAGGTTCAAGTGAAACATTATCAAGAGTTTCAAGATGGCGTCAGCAGATCATTAGACCCAGACTGGGGCCCTTTTCAGGGTGGGCATGATACTATTTAGGGCATGTGCTGTACACTCTAAATGAGCCTCTAGGTGAACTTTTGGTTTCCTGACTGAGCCACTAGGCAGCTGGCACACAGCTACTTGTCCTCCTTTGAGTCCCAAAACAGACAGACCCTGAGACAAAGTTGTGTGGCACAAGGTGGAACTTGCGAGGTGATGGCAGCAAGCAGTGAGAGGTGGGGACATGAGGCAGGGAGGGGAGTGAGGAAAGCAGTGAAGGACTGTAATGAGAGGGTGCACTCTGCTGCACCCTGCAGGGACTGTGTAGAGCACTAGAATCTAGTCCTACTCAGAGGCCAGGAAGGGGTGCTCCCAACCCTGGTTGGCCAAGAGTCATTTTGGCAGACAGAGGAAGCTGCCTTCAGAGGGTTACTGGATGGAGCTTGGGGACAGGGTCACATCTCCATTGGCCCCAGGATCTGGGAAAGCCAAGGAACCTAGTGCCTTTCCCCTCACATCCCCACCCCTGTGCCTTCCCCACACACGCTGGCAAACTGTGTGGGCCTTTTCATTTATCCTGAACGCTGTAATTACCGCTTAATTTCCTCCTTACATTAGTATTGCAAATGCCTCCAACAACTTTATTTTCTTGCTTTATTTATACTAGTGAAAAGGCACTTAGAAGCAAATTATGCTCGCCTCCATATATCTCTCTACCTGTTTATCTCTGTGTTTATGGGGTGCCTATCATCACGGTATCTGGGCACTTAGACAGTCCCATTAGATCAAATTCATTACCTAAAAGAGGAAGAAAAACCTAGTCCTTTTCCAGCCCTCTGCAGAAGCTGCTGGCTCGAGGGCTTCAGCTCGGGGAGACTCACCAGCCTGCGGGCTCTGCTTTCCCAACCAAGGAGAGGAACGTTCAGATCCGAGAACTAAATTCTCTCGTGGACAGAGGCATGGAGAACCCGGAAACTCATTGGAAAGCTCCCCCTAGGGTATGTCTAAATACATTGGGCAATTTCATTGCTCTCCAAATATCACATTGAGCTCTCTTCTCCTCAAGCAGCTTCCACGGGTAGATTTCGGACGTTGACTCTTTTCACACCCAGAGTGATGAGGGGTGCCAAGTTCGAGTATGACTGAATGTCTTTTCGTGGCCCCACTGCTACCAAAGCTGCTTTAAGGCCTGGCCTCAGGGCCCCTCTCCTTGTGGATAATGGTCCCAGCTCCCTGCCCAATACAATTCCAGTCGAGGGAATGCAGGCAAGGAAGCCTTCACCTGTTAACATTGCAAAAGCTACATACATTAACCACAGGTACTTACTTATTTATTTAGTGATTCTAGGGATGAAACCAGAGCTTCTTGCATACTAGGAAGGGGGTCTACCACTGAGCTCCACCCCCAGCAATATCTTTGAAGTGAAAAGAGAACCCTAAAACATAAATAACATAGTGATAGTCAAAGTCACTATTCTGCCTACCCAAAGATAACCACTGCTAATGTACATACCAAACTCTCACCTATGCAAATATCCACATGTGCGGACAGCCTTGGCTAGGATGGTTAGATGCAGGAGTATTCAACTTTATGATGGCACAAAACAATTTAGTTTCAGCAGCAACCATGCTATGAGCAGCAAGTTTGGCTCTTTTCCCGGGCTAGCGATGTGCTGTCCAATCTGAGGTTTGATCTGTCTTGGTGACACTCTGCAGTGACAGGCCAGCCTGTGATCTTGGGAGGAATCTACCAAGGGCCCACAGTGTTCTGGGCTGCGAAGCTGGGCTATACAGAAGGGCAGGTACAGTAAGCACATTTTCCAGTGACATTTTCAACATACAATGACAAGGGGTTTATTGGGGGAGCCACTTAATGGAGTCCACATTGGAATACAGCACTGTGATGACAGTAATGAACCCCAAGAGGAAGTCACCTGTGCCAGGTGTTCCATTGTGAAGGCCACAATCACACAGTCTACTGAGACCATTGCCTCCTGGCCCAGTTGCCCTCCAGAAAGTGTGCACACATGTCCCCTCCCAACAGAGGTGGCAGAGAAGAAAGCCCAGGCACCAGGCTCACCCCCAGCCCTCCTCTTTGTCCTCCATGACTGGCTGCAGTGAGCCAGCCTAGCCTGGGTGAAACAAGATGGCTGACCAGGTGCTCTCACCTGGTGCGCAGCCCCGCCCCCTGCTGGCCTGGGTCATTGGCTCTCCAAGGGTTCTTGCTGCCATGGCGGAACATGGTCAGGGGTTTTTGGAGTGTGAGGCTAGGACTGGGGGTGTGCTCAGAGGTTCCTTCCATGACCAGACCAGGGGCAAAACACCTGGGATTGCTCCTTCCTGGGGTTCCATGAATCCCTCCCACCTCTGCATCTGCTCCAGCGATTTTCCCTCATAACCCCCCTCCCCATCCTGGTGGGCCCTCAGTGCCAGTGCCATTTCCTCCATGGAGCCTTCCCTGACTCCAGACAGAAGTGGTCTTGCCTATAACTTTGAGCCCCCTTTTAAAAGACATTGGTACAATTGTTTTAGTCCTCCTTCTAGACTGAGATATCTCAACATGACAGCTGCTTTGCATTTGCCAAAGACAAACATCACCACATAGTTTCTAGGTTCCAGCTCTGCAAGGGGCCAGACTGGATCAGAAATGCACTAAGTAGGAAGGCAGCAGGTGAGTGAGCAGATAAAAAAGGAGCTGGTCTGCAGTCCTTCTAGAACCTTCTGTGTTGCCTACACATTCCACACATAGAGCCTGCCCGGCTGAGGCAGACCCTTTAGGGTTTTAGGGAGCCAGAGTCTGCAGTTGGTATGGCTGCCCACCTAAGCAGCTTCAGGGCTATAAGGAGCCCAAGGGGAGGTTGTTGGAGATGTCAGAGCTGCGGCATTCTGTTGCTGCTGCTGTGGCAGATGGTACAATGATTACTACAGAGCCCTTCCACCAACTGGGATGTGGAAGGCTGTGGTTCCAACACCCTTGTGGCTGTGGCCCAAGACACCAAGCAGTACCTTGTTACATTTTGGACAGTGACTCAGAAGTCTATGGTTTTATCTTCATCATGCGTCTAGGATTTATTTATTTATTTATTTATTTATTTATTTATTTATTTATTTATTTTGGTGGAACCAGGAGTTGAACTCAGGCCCTTGCGCTTGCCAGGGAAGTGCTTATTCCACTGAGCCATCTCCCCAGCCCTAGGATCTTTTTAAATACTAGAATTGTATTTCATTTACCAAAAGTCTAGACTCTATTTTATTTGACTGTAAATTCCAACAGGTGGAGCACAGCGACCAGGTTACAGTACTTCTAGTCGCCATTGTGCCTTGATCCCTTGGGCAGGTACTGCCTCCTTGTGTCCCACAGCAGCACCACTAGGAAGGTACATCTGCCACTGTCCCACCTTGTGAAGTGACAAAGGAGGGCAAGTGCTTCGCTCAAGGTCAGCCAGTAAGTTACTGACCTGAGACATCTCCCTGAGTGTGCCCAATTCCATCACTCCGAGGTTCCTGCAGCAGCTGAGACAAATTACCCCAAACTTTGTGGCTGGAACATGCACATTTATTCTCTTCCAGCTTTGGAGGTCAGACATCTGAGGTGAATCTTCTCAGCCTGTAATTAGGATGCAGGCACATCTGGCTCCTGGAGCTGCAGGGAAGAACCCATTCTTCACCCCTCCTGGCTTTTCCAGGCGGCTGGAATTCCTGACTGTGCCTTGCTGCTGTGGTCGGTCATGTGATTGCCTCTTCCTCCCGTCTGCTTCTTGTGATTACACGGGGCTTCCTTGGCTAAGGCAGGATGCTCTGTCTCAAGATCTGTGCTTAACCACACATGTGATCTTTTTTTTTCTGTGCAAAGTAACGTGCATAGGTGCTGAAAATTAGATTCAGGGAGATCTTTGGGGGCCCCTATTCAGTTTCCCACTGACTCATTTATAAATAATAATGATCGGATGGATTAATTGTTGAGTGCAATGGGACACTGTGCCCTTAGTTTATATTCTCCCCAGTGTGGACAAGGACTTGGGTGCAGGGGTTCTGCCTAGCGAACCTCTAGTAAAAGATGTGTAAATGAACTGGGTACCCCCTGGGGTTCTGCCCCATAGGGGGACCCCCCAGAAATTATTTTGAATGACCTTTAGAGTCATCCCACTGAGAGTTACTGTCTTTGCATGCTAGGGTTTCCAACACAAAATACCACCGGCCAGGTGACTGGCCAAGAAATGATTGCCCCACAGCTCTGCAAACTAGAACCTTGAAATTGTCAGCAGAGTTCGCTGCCTCTGAGACTCTGAGGACAGATCTGTTGTGCATGTGTTTCTGAGCTCCTGGTGCCTGGTGGTGACCCTGGGTGTTTCCTAGCTTGCACGTGCCAACTCCCCTGTCTCTTCCTTCATCTTTGAGCACCTTCTCTGTGTGCTGCATCTCCTTCTCTTCTCAGGAGCCACTTGAGTAACCCAATGCCATCTCACCTTGAGATCTTTTCTTTTTATGTCTGCAAAGACCTCTTTACCAGATAAAGCTCATTCACAAGCTCTTAGTGGATGTATTCTGGGGTTGCTCTTGAACTCACTACCAGTAAAAGGTGAAATATTTATCCACAGATTTGCATCCCTTGCTTGTTGGGATTATTCAGGAAGGATCAAGCATTAGCTCAGAAGCTGTCCACTGCTGCTGTGGGTGAACTCAGAGGTGAATCCAGGGGACATGGCATGGGACATCAAACAGGGATGTGTAGCATCTGCCTCAGAGAGACAGATGACAAGGGTCTCAACATTTCCATCCCCTCCTCCCCTCCCTCATCTCACCCCTAGGTACCCTGGCTTTTCTGCAGCCTTGAAATAGGTGAATCAGCAGGAAAACCTCCTGCCAGGCAGAAAGCCAGAGAAATATGGAGGTGTGGGTGCTTTGCTGTCCCACCCAGGCCAGCAGGCTGGGGAGTATGGCTTCGAAGCAGCCCAGGCCACAAGGCTGTACATCTTTCTGAGCAGGCCAAGTGGAAAGAGGGGTGGGGGTGGGGCTGAGGGTGTGGGAAGAAGTAATTAGTTTGATGAATCTTCTTTTTAAGTCATTCTCTGCATGGGGCTTTCGTGCCGTTATAAGCTCAGTGATGCATTCCCTGAGTTTTATGAATCCTTAAACATGGACCATTTTTCAAATGAGAGAGGTGAAAGTAATCATCTGTAGACACAAGCCCTAGGTGTCCCCAGACTGGATCAAGGACAGCTGATGAGGGCTGCAGGCCATAGAGAGCTTTGGGGAGTCAGGATGGGTGTGAGCCCTTATGCTACTCACCTTGCCACCAGAGGTGATGTGCCAGAACACCACGTCACATCCAATATGGCCCCATAAGCTGGCCTGGGGCTTGGATTTGGGGCTAGGATCATAAGGCCAACATGAGTTGTGTCCTTGCCTAAGCCCACAACCTGGTGGGAAGTGTGATTCTGGGCCTGCATTTCCTGTGGAAAGACTGGGCCAGGAGATCACCCACTCCAGGGTGGGTGCCGTGCCCAGCCACGCTCGCTGCCTATGATAGATTGCAACATGGGCCCATGACTCTTCCCTGGTCTTTGGTAGTGCCCTTCCATGCTGACCTTGCCCTTGGTCAGTAACTGGGCTTGATGAATGGCAAGTATAAGGGAAGTGAAGGATTCAAGGTGCTTACACCATGGTGCATGGCCATTTGTTGCTCTTGGAATCTTTAGTCACCATGGGAACAAGCCATGGCTAACCTGCAGGAAGCTGAGAGCTGGGGTCCATTTAACCTTCTGTTATAGCCAACAGCTGGCCAAAGCAGAGCTTCTTGGCTGACTGCAGCGATGGGCCAGGGTGGGGAGCATCGTGGTTTGGATATGGTTCATGCTCCAAAGACTCAGGGCTGGTATTTTGGTCACTTCATGGTGGTGTGGAGGTGGTGCAGCCTTTAGAAGTGGGTTCTCATGTCATGGGGCATTGTCCTTGAAGAGGGTAAAGTTGGTGTCTTGGAAGAAGGTAGTTCTTGCAAGTACAGATTGTGATCCAGTAAGGATGGCCTGTGCACTTGGCCCCTTCTGCACACAGATATTTTTCTTTGTGCTTTGTCACCATCTGGAGAGGCAGCCAGAGGTACCTCTGCCAGAATGTTAGACACCCCCCCCCCAAATCACGGTCTGCATAAACCTCTTCTATTTGTAAAGTACTCAGCCTGAGATGTTTTGTTATAGCAACACAAAACAGACCCATACAGAGGTGTAGTCAATAAGGGAAATGTTACAGAGCAAATTGCCTCAGTGGACAACAATCCTGACAGTCATCTCTGAGAGGCAGGATGATCTTGCACCAAAAGTTATTCCCCACAAAGGGTGCAGGAGCTGGAGACTTTTCAGCGCTTGGCTGAGGATTGCTCCTCTAGAATGATGGCCAATGTTCCACACCCAACTGAGGGGTGCAGAAGGCTCCAGAAGCCAGAAGGAGACACAGAACCTGGCAGGTGCTCCATAAAGGTTGATCTGGGCTCTTATCCCCCTTTGCATGAGGAAAACTGTGGGACCTGGCTGGCCCTAGTGACCTATTGTGGACTCTGAGCTAAATAGATGGTGCTGATTTTAAGCCAGTATGTTTTGGGGTGCTTTGTTACACAATGAAGGGTAACTGACACCTGGTTTCAGTGTCTGGAAATCCTCAGGAGGAGCTCTCATCTAAACCCTAGTGGTGCTACCTGTGGTGGATTTTAGGTTCTTTTCTAGCCTAGAACAGTTCCCTCCTTTGGCTGTAAAGTTCTGCTAACAAAACTACGTTATTTTCCCATTTCCTTTAGAGGATTTTTTTTTTTTTAATGATGAGTCTAATGAAAGGAACACAAAAAGCTTTGTTCTTCTTGTCTGCCCTTTGAGGTCAGTCTTCAGAGTGTCAGTTGATTTTCAAGGGTAGAGGAATCCTCTAGGGCTTGGGCCCCTGACTTGGGAGCTGCCCAAGAGGGTGCTCAGTGCCTAGGCTGGCTGGCTCCCCCTTGTGTTGGGCCTATGGACCTGATGTCCAAGGTAGCCCAAGTAGGTACATATGTGCTAGATTCTCTCCCCTCTCCACCTACTGCCAGCCTAGAATACAGAGGGTGCTCCCCACTTACAGCCTCCGCAAAGAGGAAGACGCTACAAGAGCCAGATCCGCTACACAGATCCACTTTTATCTTTATTTAGCTGGAGATGCCAGATTCACGCTTCTAAAAGTGATGGTTCCTGTAGGTCCCTTTCACTCAATGGCCAAGAACTGTCCATACCCCTTTGGCCCTTAGCTGTCTGTAGAATCATGAGGCCCTAGAATATGAAATTCTTGGCTGAAGCTGCCCCACCCACTGGAGGAGGTGGGGTGTGTGCAGGAACCTGGCACCATCCATCTATGCCAAGGCCATAGCATGTGCCAGTAGTAGGGCCAGTCAGTGCCCCTGGCCACAACAGGTGGACAGATGGGTTTTCCTCTCAGTACCCTCCAAGAAGCACAGAACTGGCTGCTACCTGTGGGCCTGGAGCCTGAGCACCAGCCTTGCCTGCATAGAGTTGCTGGGCCTCCAGGTCCTGTTCCAGGGGAGAAGCCCCACATAGACACTGCTGCTGAAAAGAGCACATCAGCAGGGCTGCCTGTTAGCACCCTAGTTGTCTGACTCAAGCCCAGTAGCCAGCAGAAGAAGGTGTGTTTGTGTGTGTGTGCACATGTGCACATGCATGTGTGCTATGTGCTTGTACACACATGAGTGTGTTGCCTGTGTATTGTGTGGGTAATTTCTGCGTTGTGCGTGCACAGACACTCCTTGACTCACATTCACTTACATCCTGATAAAACCTACCACAAGCTGAACACATCCCAAATTGAAGTGCATTTAATGCACCCACCCTATGGCTCATCCCAGCTCAGCAGCACAAAGCCGTGTAGAGCATGGCCTGTTCCCCTGGTGATTGAGGGGTTGAGTAGGGGCTGCAAGGTGCACTTGCCCCTGCTGTCTGTATCAGGAGAGGCTCAGAGGACTTCATGAGATGATCAGAGGCGTGGTGTTTGCCCAGAGGAAGATGCAAATTCAGCAATTTGCACCTTCCACTGAATGGTTTTCACTGGACACCAAAACAAAGCCCCCAAATTTTAAGTTCAATCATCATAAGTTGAGAACCATGTGTATTATTCATGTGCAAGTGACTGTTCTGTGTATGCACATGTATGTTTGCATATGCACATGCTTATGTGCAAGTGTGCCATCCCTGTAGCCTCCAGGACTGAGAGAGGGTTTATTTTGAGCCCTGGTCAGAAACCTATAGCATGGGAACAAGAGGTAAAGTTGTGTCATGGAGTCTTGAGAATCATTTCGTATTTCTAGTCTGTCTCCAGGTACTGGAGGGACTGCCCCTTCTGATCCTGTTCCCCTCCTTAGAGAGCCCAGGTGGTCCCCCACACCTCCCCACCCTTTTCACACTGCCTCACCACATTTCCTGAGGTCCCCTTCCAAATACCACAGTCACATGTTTGTCTTTGCACTTCCTCAGGGTTGGTGGGGACCGAGACAAAGACAATGATTTATCTAATTGACAGTCAGGCCAAGGAATCAGGTTTTGGAGACTCAGCCCACCCAAAGCACATATTGGAGCCCGTGGTCTCCAGTTCTGCCTGTAGATGAGTGGGAAAGATCAATTCTGGGATGAGTGTCAGCTAGACAATTGTGGTGACAGATCTCAAGCCACATCCACCGATGTAGCCTTTTCTGTAATAAAGGGCACTTTGAGCCCTACCTTTCAGATTTCTATGTCTAGTTCTCAATTGCTTGGGGAGGGGAAGAAAAGAGTGTTATTAATCCAATCTCCTAAAACTCCAATGTTTATCACTATATACCCGGAACCTAGAAGTGCCAGGGACGTAATAGGGACTCATTAATATTTGTTGAATTGAAAAAAGTGACAGCAAAATCCAAGCCCACTTCTGCTTTCCTCCTGGGCCATGCTGTTTTCTCTAGACCTTTTATAAGGAGGGAGGGCTGCTGAGAGATGGGGGTTCTGGGAAGCAGCGAGGCTGTGGGGCCTGGCTTTGCTGCCCTTCTGCACTGAGAACATTTGCTGTGGGCCACAGCCCAGTGCCAAGGGCAAGGTCAGGAAGCCTTGCCCCAGGGAAGCCAGGGGTTGGCTATGGAGGTGCAAATCCCTCTGCGTTATCCTGCCAGCCTCCTCTAATCACAGCGCTGTGTGTTTTGACTGAGCGGCTCTACCTGCCTCTCGGGATTGATGTGAAGATTAATGCCTGTTTAGCAAATTACAGCTTCCCCAGCACCTCCCGCTCCTGGGAGAGAGGGAGCTGTGGAAATGGAAAATAAAAACAAACTCCCCGCTCCATGTCAAGGCTTGGTCACAGCAATGACAGCCCAGCTCAACTCTACAAAACTGCAGGCGGGGGATGCTTAGCAGAGGGGGGGTGTCTGTGGCCAGCTGGGAGAGGGTGAGGGATGCCAAGGCCACCCCAGGGCCTGCGGGCAAGCAGGGACTGCGAGGGAGAGCAAGACAGGGCAAGAATGTTTAGACAAGACAGCAAGGGCACTTTGTGGCCTAGCTGTCTGTTCTAATGGGCAAGAGCAAGAAGCGGGGAGGAGTCTCGCCTACCATACACAGGTTCTGTCACCCTCCAAGGCAGGTTAATTCTTCCCATTCTGTTCTTTCAAGAGGCTTGTAGGGGGCACCGGGAGGCATCATGGCTGCTTTTGCTGGGCTTGAGGCCTTGGGAGTGTGCCAGGTACATGCTCGGCTGCTCATGGGTGAGTAAAGAGCTTCGAGAGAAGGCTGGGAGATGAGTCTGAAGGGAGAGAAAGTGCAACAGACACAGGTGTGACCCTGTGCAGATGTCCCCCACCCCCTTCCCGTGTGTGCCAGCCAAGCAATCAGGTGATCTCAGCCAGCGGCTTTCTTGTGGCTTGTTTGCATGGCAGGCTCTCAGAGGGGTCTCAGCCAGAGATAGGCAGGCATCAGAAACTAATTCCTCAGGCCCCATATCCCCCATCCTGCAGTAAGAGGCTCTAGTATGTTCTCCACTCAGTCTCCCATAGCTGCCAGGATGCCCAGCAGGACTGAGCCCTAGTGGCCCCCAGTGGGGTGATCTTTTTGAAATAAACCCTTGTTTCACATTCTTCTCTTCCCTTCTACACCATGTTTCTCCCAAATAAACCAGTCATGTTCAAATTTGGGCCTCAGGAGCTGTTTCTGAGGGAGCCCAAACTAGGTCAGAAACAAGGGAAGCAGGAGCTACGGGGAAGGCGAAGGAGAGAGCCAACAGGTCCTCAGGGCATGGAATCCAGCCTCAAGGCTACTGCTTCCTCCTCAGACAACAGAGGTGTGTCCTTCTCTTGTACTGAATTCTGTAAGTCTTGGGGCACCTTTTTTTCAAACTCCCAATTCCACCCCCCCTCCCTAATGAACCTTCTTTGTTTTTCCAGAACAGTTACAATGTGCTAACAGAACTTTTCCATCTGTGGGACTAGGATGTGGCTTAGAAGTGAAACAGGCCTTAGTGTGTACCAGAGCTCTCACGTGCCCCCCCCCACATGTAACTCATGGACCCCAAGTGTGGGCATTTGTGCCCATTTCACAGACAAAGAAAGGTACGTCCCTGAGCCGAACTAGTAAAGTCTCAAAGTGAAGCCATGTCTTGACCTCAGGTTTTGCTGGTTTTGGAGCCTACACACATGCTTTTGGTACAGAGCCTCACTGTGTCCCTCTAGACATCTGGAGGGCCAGTTGCCAGGTCCTGTTCTTGTGGGCTGAAAGTTGCTTGGTGCCTCAGACACTCGGATTCCTGCTCTGGAAAGGGAAATGAGCAGGACTGCCCATCTTCCACCCTTCACCTTGTGTGCAGCAGGTCTGGCAGCCATAGCACATAGCCAGCCGGTAGGAGGCAAAGATGGGAGCTCCACATGTGGCTCTGCTACGACTCCCAGGAGCTTGAGTAGCTGCTTTCTGATGCATCAGCCTGTCCAGGGCCTCTGTCTCCCATTGCAGTTCCCGACACATGTGTATCAGCTCTCTGTGATACTAGGTGCCAGCTTTGTCCCACTAATCTATTTCTCAGTAACAAATGGCTTCGAAGCTGGGTGGCCCCAAACAACCACTGTTTCATCACTCTGTGTACTTGCGCAGGGTTTGACTACTCCGTTCTTTGTAGTTCACGCATGTGTCAGTGTTCAGCTGGTGGGTGGATGTTTCTTGGGCCTTTGCTTGTGTAGCTGGAACCAAGGCAGCAATGGCTGCCAGGCGAGGATTGCACAGTCCTGTCCAGTAGGAGGGTCTTTCCAACATGCAGCTCAGAGGAGCAGAGCCCCTCCCACCGCTGTGACTCAGGGCCCAACAGTAAGCTCCAGCGAACAAGAGCCTCTTATGCAGGGCTGCTTTTAAGCCAGCCTTGGAGGCACTCTTGAGGCTTTTGGGTCATCCTGTGTTGGCTGCCACAGTCACAAGATAGCCCAGACTAAAGGGAAAAGGACATCGATTCCACCTCTTCTTGAAAGGAGTGTCAAAAATCGAGGCTGTATTTCAAAAGCATCATTAGCTGGGCTGGGGGCATAGCTCAGTGGTGGAGCACTTGCTTAGCTTGCACAAGGACTAGGGTTCTTTCCCCAGCGCTGCACAAACAAATATGTAAATGAAGAACCCTAAAGCATTAGCGTCTCGAGGGGTTGTCCGACACCCTCCCCTCCCCCCCACCCGTAGCCCTTCCCACTCCACCCCTTCTTCCCTCTCTCCTCAGACAACCGCACCCCACCAGCCGGGCAGTCAGCTCTTACTTCCCCTCTCAGCAGCAATGAAGCATTCATTCATTGAAAGCGTCAGGCTCTTCACACGGTACTCCCTGAGGGACATTTTCACTTTAAAATGGTGGCCCCAGAATGCCGTGGCACAACCAAAGGAATGCATTGCTAATGGTGGAATTCCAGGCATTTACCACAGGCCAGCAGGGGGTATATTTTTCGGCCAAGGGACTTTCCTGCTGAAGAAAGCTGGTGTTCCCTCAACCCCAGCGCATGAACACCAAAGCGTGGCAGCTGAGGCTCTGCATGCAGCCCGGACCTCGGATTCCGCGCCGCACGGGGGCTCCCCAAGCTTCACTGAGAGCCAGCGCTCAGGTGATGCGCAAGAGGAGGGGGCATGTTTCTGGGTCACGCTGCCTGTTGGCTCAGAGCTGCGCAGATTTACAGCTCCACGGTGTAAAGGGGCAGATTAAAGAGAGTGGTGTGCACAGAACCCACGTTTGTTTGAAATTTAAAATATTTATGCGGCATTGGCTCCCTCAGAGCATTCTGCTTCCTTTGCCTCCTTATATTTCTCCGCACTCACAAATCCGTACGTTAGAAATGAATGTGTCAAAAAAAAAAAAAAAAAAAAGATTATAGGATAACAACCTGATCTAGATAATACTAATTTCAAACAAAAGGAAAATTAAAAACCAAAAAGAAAAAACTACGCAGGTCCATTATGCACACACATACACTAGCACCACCAGCATCAGGACTAGTTATTTACTTACTGGTTTTTGCTTTGGATCAGCCTGTGGATAGGATGAAGTATGTGTGGAACGGGCGTGGCCCTATTATCTCAGCTTAAAAAAATAGATGTCAGCCATTTCTATGCATGTTCCTTTTAATTTGCCTCAAATCTCTTAAACCAAAGCTTGTAGCTAGTTCCATGGGGGAGGGGTGGAAAGCCTTGTGGAGGGGTCTGAAGAGAGGCACTGAAGACATTAGACATGATTTTAAGTGCACACTTACCTTGTGCCAGCCCCGTTCTGAGTGTTTGCTGTTGTGTTGACTTCATTTAGTTGTTACCACAACCTGAATGGGCAGGAGTGGAGTCCTGAAGGCTTTGGGGCACAGCAAGGTTAAACAAACAGCCCGAAGCTGCAGAGCTGACAAATAGTGTCACCCACTGGCTGAGGGCTCTTCCTCTTCATTTGGATGAAAATCTTGAAAAGGTAAGTGTAGCTCTTTTTCTTTTTTAAGAGTAGAAGAATTTATTGAGAAAGAAAGCTCCAGTGAGACAAGACGGGACTCAAAATTGGGTTTCCCTGAAGTATAGCTCGTACTAACAACCCTGAGCTTTGCATTCGAGTAGCTATCCTGAGGAACTCTCCTTTGGCCAACAGACAGTGGCTCCTTGGAACCGTCCCTTGCTGTGTAGGCTGCTGGTCATCCTCCGGGTTACCAGCCCGGGATGTTGGTGGCTTTTGGGGTCACTGACTTTTAGTGTACCAGCTCAGCTTGCCCTACTTGAGGTAGAAATTGCAAGTGGGTAAAATGCACCCCGTAAAGAGGCTTTTATTAGGACTTAGGCTGTGGTGTAGTGGGAACAACGAAGGGATTGACTCCCTGAGGCTAGGAGGAAGCAGCTTATAAGTAGATGGAAGCAGGCCTGCTCGCCTGCAGGCCTGTGGGGTCAGACTTACCGTTCAGACATAGGCAGTGGAAGGGCTGCACCTCTGAGGAGGGTTGCAGAAGGTGGGATCATCCACAGAGATCTCAGGGCAAAATCTGCTGCGTGGACCTGTGACCTGTCACCACCAAAGCAAACTGTCTCTTGGAGTGGCAGGGGTGTGTGATGTGGCTGTGACTGGCTGCAAGGTGTTTCAGGCAGTCACAGGTTAAAAAAAAAATAAATAAGGAGTTTCTTTTGGGAAGGGAGGGTAGGGAGCTTTTGTCCTGTCTTAGGGCAGAGGTGGGACTTGAGCTTAAGCAATCTGTTCCCAATGCCTAGTAGCGTAATGGGGCATCTATTGGTTTTGTTTTTCTGCCTTCAGACTGGAGTTCTGGGACAAATTCATATCAAATTCAGCTCAAATAGGAAGGGGCTCTGCGCTGCTATGTGAGGATGAATTAGGTAGGAAAGCTTGATAGGTGAGTGTGAGTGTGGCTCTGGTTTTGAAGGATGGGGACTCCAAGCTGTTTGGGAGACAGAATTGAAGCCCTGTTTGCAAAATTTGCCTGGGCAGTACCAACAGGGACCTCTGTCCTATTCCTGTACCATTCAGACCCTGTGGCCACCAGTGGGGCACCAGGGGCCTCTTTCCCTAGGCCAAATGCTTCTAGGAATATGTTTCTCAAGCACACAAAAGCTGCCAGTGTCATTACACCAGGCTTCGTTCTGCAAACAGTCTGGTGTTTGGTTGAGAGTTATTTATGGATCTTGGCACGGTCTAGTGCAAAGCACATTTCGAGGAGCCAGGAAGCCTGGGGCCCAGTCTCAGCTCCACAGGAACGTGCTGTGGGATCCTGGGCATGTGTTTTCTCTCTGTAAGTTTCTGTCTCTTCATCAAGAAACTAAGAGGCTGGATTATTTGATTTCCAAATTCCCGAGAGGCCCAAAATTATAATGATTCATTGATGAATCAGAAAAGTAAGTCAACAAAACATCTAAACCCCAGGAACAAAAGTAGGAGAGAGAATAAGAGAGTGGTGGGCAAAGAGGCCAACCCACGCCAAACTGAAAACAGGCCAGAGAGATTGAGTTGTGGATTTCCAGTCTGCAGAAGCACTGTGACCTCCCAGAATGCTTCTCTGCCTTGTGGGATTATGAATTGCAATCCCCTTAATGGGAAAAGTCTCTCATTGCAGACTAATTTCCAACAGGAGAGATTTAAATGCAAATAGGAATTAGTTCACAGACTTAAATTCATACTAACATGTAAATGATGGACATAGGATTTATTCCAAAGAATAGGCTTTAAAGGATGTGGTCCGGGACAAGGAGCCTCAAGCCAGAGAAAAGAAAAAGCATTCTGAAGTTCTTTCTGGTAAGGACTGTGAAAGAGTCCAATTACACAATCAGTCTACATCTCAAAGAGCCACATGGGTGAGATTTCAGTTCTGAGAGCTAGAGAGGAGAGAGGCTAGTCAACAGGGATGAGGGGTGGGGAGGGACTGTGGGAGCTGGATCTCCCAAGCCTACCTATGCCCAGGTGGCCAGCCGGAAAGGTGCCCTTGTTTTCCCAAGGGCTGGGGAGAGAGCCATGTGCCCAGCTGGCCTGGATCCTGAGGCAGAGGGGCACATGGAGGGAGGCCAGGAAGTGCTGAGCTAGCGGGCTGGGTGCTGCCGTGTGCAGCTCTGCAGACATTCTGTACCTTCGATGTCCTCACCTTGTAGGAAAGTAGTGGCTTATGTTCTAATCAGCTGTCCCTGGCCATGATGTTTCACATGATTTACTAAAGGGAGGAGGCCATTTGTTTCTCAATGCAGTCACCACGAGTGAGTTGCCCAGTGATGAATGGAAGATGCACTGGCATAGAGGTACTGAGGATCCCAGCCCTGATGCCACCAAGGCACCACGGAGGAGAGAGAGTGTGGAGGAGGGGTAATGCTTGGTGTTAGTTTAGAGGCAGATGGCCACACCATTAGTCTAGAGGGCAAGACACAGCCTGGGCCAGCCTGGGAAATCTGTAGCCAGGGCTGGTAAGTGTGCGGAGGCTGAGGACAGAGCACTAGGGCATCAGCTTGCATTTCCCAGCCCAGGCTGGCCATGCAGCTGTCCTTTCTCAATGTCCTTATGGAAAAGGCAGGAATCATTCCTGCTGCTGTGAGACCGGGGGCTGAGATGTCCCCACAGCTCTTAGCACACTGCGAGGGCTCCTGTCCTGCAGCGGGGTCACTGAGGACAACACCTGTTGCCCCACGGTCTCCTGCTGTCTTTGCCCAGTTCCAGGCCCATCCTTCAGTTCTCTTCTTTCAGCTCCTCTGCACCTGCTTAGAAACCTTGGTTTTACTGCAGTCCCTGGAAGAGCCCAGGGTCACAGTACTCATCTGGGGCAGGGCAGCTGAGGCTAGTCTCCAGGAGCCTGGTCCTTTCGCAAGCACTCTTGGCTGGTGGGCAGAGGTCTAGGGTCTGAGTCTGAAGCTGGACCCAAGCCTTGTGCAAGTGCAGCAGCCTGAGCAGCGATGGGGAACAGCAGCTGGGTGGGGGAATCTAGCAAGCCCAGGCCCCAGACTGCTTCGAGTAGGGGTGACCGTGGGGGTGGGGGGCAGGGGGCGCTGTGCTCCCAGGCTCAAGACAGAATGTGGCTCTGGGGCTGGAGGAACAGGGCCCCAGGCCTGACCATTGGGCTTGGGAGTTCAGGGACCTGAAGGTATACAGGAATTGCAGTGGCCCTCCTTTCAGTCCTTCTGGAAATTGTGCGAAATGAAAGGTCACCACAAAAGCAGACACCCATGTCCAAGATGGTAATGGGTCTGCTCAGAAAGATATGCAACAGCCTGGTTCTTGTGACTGGGTTCAAGTCAGGAGGTGCCAGAGCATCCATATGGCTCTGCACCCACCAGAATGCTCTGGTGAGAGATGAGGTCTGGGGAGGAAAGGGTGACACTTTTCAGCTAGGTGACAAGACAATTTTCATGAAGGAGCTACTGAGGGAAGCAGAGAGAGGGCACACCCAGCTTGATGCTGTGGAGCACGCAGGGGTTAGCCAGGGGTTAGCCATGGCAGGAAGCCACCCCCACCTCTAGGCCAGAAGGCATGCGGGCCATTTCTAGAACCTCCAGAGAGTAAATACAGGCATACAGAGAAGGGGAAGGGCCACCCAACAGGAGCCGTGGCTTCCAGCAATGGACACAGACAATGGGAGGTGGCCTGCTGTGTAGGAAACTGGAGGGATAAACACTCCAGTCCAGATAAGCTGCTGGCTGTCCTGATGGGAGAGGCCTATCCAGTGGATCCACACAGACCAGCCTCCTGGTGTCAGAGTGGGCGCAGGAGGCAGAGGCCCAAGAGGAGCCCACCCTGAGAGTGGCCCGAAGGAGGCACGGAGGCGATGGGAGCGTGGAGACTTCTGGTTTGTAGATTGGCTAGAGAGGAAGCAAAGAGCTAGAGAGGTTGACAATAACATCTTGCTGGTACTCCAGCTGTGCTGGGGACATTCTCGTACTAAGACCCTTCTGTCACCTGCAAATGGCACCATATGACCACAGTGAGAGGATTCTGACTTCAGGCAGACTGAGTTGTTATCCTCTGTCCTACATGAGTGGTAATTCCTGGATGTGCATGTGTGTGCGCGCGTGCGCGCGCACACACACACACACACACACACACACACACACACCTTGCCACTTCCTCTGGAAAGCTTCCCTGGTGGGGGAAATGCCTATGTCACTGTGCCCAGAGCAGTCCGCCCTGTGTCCCCTGGGTCCCATTGTTCATTGTCCTGATGGCGTTGTGTGAGATCATCAATTGCCCCCTGAGGTTCTAACCTGGAAAGCTAGAGACTGGAGCGGCTTCAGATGCCCAACGGGCACTTAATAAGTTGCATCAATGCAGGCACTGCCAGGAATTAATCAGGAAGCACTGAGGTGACCTTAACTTTGCTCCCAGAGAATTCTGTGTTTTTATTTTGAGCCCCAACATGAAGGCCACGGGTGCTATGGTGTCCTGCCCTAGGAACTCCACATGCAAAGCACAAGTCCCCGGAGTGTCTGTGCAGCGGCATCTGCTGCCCTGGTTTATGTGGTCACGCCTGCAGAATGAAAGGAGCCTCCCATGGTAATATAATTTCAGCAGCACAGTGGTAAGAACTGTGAGAGGCGATCTCCAGCCTCCTATTTATGAAAACAATAGCTCAAGTTTATGGTATGAACAGTAACCACAGCCACTTCATTCCCCTCCAGCCACCCTCTTGCCACACACACAAGCACCACACACAAACCCTGAAATACACACATACTCCAATAGCCACAAGGGTTCAGAGAAACCTACATACACACAAGTTCATAGATATTTATGTGTGCACATGTGCACATAACACATGCGCGTACACACACACACACACACACACACACACACACACACACACATACTCTTCATCAGCATGAACACAAAGAGCCCTGGTTTGGGAGAAGGATGCAGACTGAGACAAGCCGCCCTCTAGCAAGTGATCACACCAGTATTCTAGCTCTTTTTCTGATTCCATGAGGTAAAGGAGCACGAGAGCAAAGAGCAAGAGCGAGGACAAGAGAGAGACAAAGACAAAGAGACACACAGAGAGAGACAGAGACAGAAAGAGTCAGAGAGAGTCAGGGAGACAGAGACAAGGACAGAGACAGAGCACTATGCATAGGTTTTTCCTGCCTCCATGTTACCACTCTTGCGGCTCCTGGCTCAAGTGAGCTGGTGCTGGTAGCAGAATGATCTAAAGTAAAACTAAGACCCTTGGAAGAAAAAAAACAAACAGACTCTTGGCACTACATCAGCAGCCAGAATACCCTTGGGATGCTGCTCCCACCAAGGTGGGAGGAATGCACCTACCTGTGGGGCTGACAGC
This sequence comes from Ctenomys sociabilis, assembly GCA_004027165.1. Lineage (NCBI taxonomy): Eukaryota > Metazoa > Chordata > Mammalia > Rodentia > Ctenomyidae > Ctenomys > Ctenomys sociabilis. Next base: position 35,178 of record PVKA01011659.1, on the reverse strand, counting down.
AGGGCCAGGTCTCTTCTATTTTATGAGCCTCCCATTGCAGCTTGCAGCCTCAGCTCAGGGCCCTACTCACAACATGCTTCCTGGCTGGCCTAGTCCTCTGCTTCTAGGATGGAAAGGAAGTTGTGCTACTCAGGGTTCAGCAGAAGAAACTGAAATTGCTCCAGATATTTCTCCCAGAAAGGGATTTAAAATGAGCAAGTCAGTGCTTACAGAATCATTAGAGTCAGAGCCTCCCTAGGCTGCAAAGGACTATGAGGTGAGTGGCGCAAATAATGGAAGCTGATTCTCGCACTGCTCTGGGGTCCAGGTGTGCAGGGTGCACTCGCTCTGGAGGCTCTGTTGTGCGAGTGCTGCAGCAGGCATGCAGAACCCTCTGTTGGCCCAGGAGCTGACTCACCCCAGCAGCTGAGCATTGGACAACAGTTTTTTTTTTTTCTTTCTAAACTAAACCCTAAGTATTCAGATTTAATTGCAGTGTAGGCACTTTGTGATGTATAAGGGGGTTTGGGATTGCAATTTGGGCATTTGGGGTCTTAAAGTTTCACTATCACTGCTCTAGCCTTCCTTGCCTCTCTCAGCTTCCAGTGGCCATCATGCCTCCTCATGGCTCCATCCTGCCAACCTCTGCCTCTGACTTCAAGTGACCTCTCCTCTTGCCCCCTGTATTTTCTCCTCTTCTCTGTGTTACATGCACTTGGGGCCCATCTGAGCCACTCAAGAAGTTCTGATCTTAATGTCTTTAATTTGATTACAGTGCAAAGACTTCCACCAAATACGGTCCCAGGCATAGTTTCTGAGGATGAGGACAGTGGACAAAACATTTGGGCTCTTGTGAAAGCTCTAGGCTGGGTCCTAGGAACAATTCCACAAGCTTGCAGGACTGACCCCTTGGGGGTGCTGCCATCTCTGTCACACAGAAGAAGGCATCATGGGAGCGGGGGGCTGTGTTTCCTGCTGGAGCTGGGAGCCAAGGAGCAGGCAGCTCTGCAGCTACAGTGGCTGTGTCCAGACACTGACAATGCTGGTGAGTGGACCCTGGGGCACCCAGGCCCTTAGGAGCTGCCATGTCCAGCTGATCACCCATAGTAGATGGTTGTAGTGGGCTCTTGTTTATTACTCATTTGTCACTTGTTTAATTTCTAGAAAAACTCATAATTTACACTTAGGGAGTATTTTAGTCCACTTAAGGTGCTATATAACAAAATACTACAGACTAGGTAATTTATAAAGAACAAAAAGTTCAATTTTATAGTTCTGGGGATTGGGAAGCCCAAGACCAAGGTGCTTGGCAGGTTTTGTGCCTAGTGAGGAATGCTCTCTACTTCCAAGATCGTGCCTTATTGCTGCACCCTCTGGAGGGAAGGATGCTGTGTCCTTCCCTGCCTGGGCTCAGCGGGGTGGTTCTTCTGTTCCATAGGACTCTCCTGCTCCAAGTAGTTCCCTTTGGTGCTGCAGTCATCTGGAGGATTACTTGGTCTGGACTTTCCAAGATAGCACCATCCACATGGCTGGCAGAGAGTGCTGGTCTTAGGTGGAAGATCCATGATGGACACTAGCCATAGTGATTCTCCCATAGAAGGGCCTCACCACATGGCTGCTGGAGCTTCCTCACGGCATTGTGGAGGGCAGTGTTTTGTTGTTATTTTGACACAGGGCTTTGCTGTGCAGCCCAGACTGGCCTTGACCTTGCATTGATCCTCAGCCTCCTAAGTGCTGGAATTACAGGTATGCGCCACTGTACCTGGCCAAGGGTATATTTTAAACATGGGATAGCAGAATCCACAGATTACTTAAAGTCCATTCTTAAAATGTACACAGTATCATGTTCACCATATTTTACTGTTTGAAAGAAGGCACAAGGCTAGGCTGAGTTCAAGGGAGCAGGAAATGGACTGTATTAGTGAGACAAGTTGCAAAAACTTTGCAGCCATCTTTAATCTCCTGATCGCCCTTTAGTACCACTCAGTACTAAAGTAATCACTCATGTGATTCTGGTGGAGCTGACAGCTCTGCCTGGAGTGCAGTGTGACCTATCAGAATATCTTTTCCATTTGAAAATGATTGGGCCAGGAATGGCGACATGACCCAAGTGAAGTGAAAGAGGCAATCAGATTCACCCTGGAGATTACTGTTAGACTTCAGGAAAATACGCTCTTTATTTTCTATGCCAAACTTAAACCGGAGCAAAATGATAAGATGCTACCACCATCTTGTCATGACCGGGGAGTTCAAGAAGGAAGCCAATAATAAAAAAGAACCAAAACCTGGAGGAAAGAAAGGAAGAAACCTAGTCTGGATGACACAATTTAAATCCTGAGTATAGCAAAACCTTTGGATGCCATGCACATCTCTGGGCAAGACTGGCAAAGCACCAGGGACACAGGTAGAGGCTATGCCTATCCTTTCCTGTGACTTACTGCCAGGTGGTGAGTTAGAATGAAAGCAGCCCCTGGATGGAATTTGACCAGCCATATGATCACTTGTTAGGAAGCAGATACAAGGAAGGTGATGCAACCTGTTTCTATAGACTTGGAAATGTCCCCACTTTATCTTCAGGCCCTCTGATAAGCATTTTGCATATGGGATTCACTTGAGACAGGTGCAATGTTATTCTCTCAGCAGAAGCTACCAAATTTCTGGGTGGATGAGGTACCATTGTCCTCTGAAAACAGGGAGGTGACAGCAGACCAAATGGAACTCCAAATTAGAATACTGCTCAGGAAGTGCCAGGAGGCTGCGCTGGCCTTGTCACAGCCAAGGCATGGAACACACTATCTTAAGCCACATATCTGAATATTTCTATGATCACTATGCTAATTAGGGTATCCTCCTGTGTCAATTTAGATACAGATATTTAAAGTGGATTATGGGGGTCGGGGACATGGCTCAGTAGAATAAGCGCTTGCCTGGCAAGTGCAAGGACCTGGGTTCAATCCCTGATTCAGCCAAAAATAAATAAATAAATAAATAAATAAATAAATAAATAAATAAATAAATAAAGTGGATTATGGATTCTGTATCAGTCACTTTCCCATCACTGGAAAGAAATGGCAGCATGAGTAGCTTAGGGAAGAGAGGCTTATATTGACTCATGGCTTCGGAGGTTATCCATCCAGGCTAGCCAGAACCGTCACAGCAGATGGGCATTGTGGAGCACAGACGCTTAGCTCACGGCATCCAGGAATCAGAGCAGGAGAACAGTGCCACAAACAGCATCTAAGGCCACACCTCCATGATGCACCCAGACACATGCACAAGTGTGCACCACCAACCTCCTGGGCAGCTCCCAAGCCAGTCAAGGAGACACAAGCTTAACCATCACAGCTTCCTACTGAGGTTTTTTCAAAGTTAACTAACTACCCAGACTAAGTATCCTTGCACACGCATTTTGTATATGGAGAGATGTTTTGGAGTGAATCATCATACAGATAATGCAGCACTGTTCAGGTGGGATTAGGTATCATACACAGCCTTTTTAAAAAGAAGCTCTTCAGGGGCTAGGGAGATGACTCAGTAAAATAAGTGCATGCCTGGCAAGTGCAAGGGCCTGAGTTCAACCCCTGGTTCTGCAAAAATAAATAAATAAATATAGAAAGAATCTCCCCATTTCTTTGTTTTCACAGGGAGGGAAAAGAAGGAACTAAGAGTGAAATCTCTGAGCTGATCAAGGGAAGCTCTGTCATGCAAGGGACTTAGGGGTCTCAGAAAACCACGGAGAGGCCCCAAGCTGCCTTGGAATCCTCTGACTCACAAAGAAAAGCATGCACTGATGTATATAGGCACTTGGGGTGTGAGAGTGAGAAGTGGCAGCTTCTAGGAGAAACTGCCAAAACATCTCTCCATATACAAAATGCGTGTGCAAGGATACTTAGTCTGGATAGTTAGTTAACTTTGAAAAAACCTCAGTAGGAAGCTGTGATGGTTAAGCTTGTGTCTCCTTGACAAAAAGGATCCCCAAGGTCTCCAGACATACAGAAGTTTTGAACCATGCATGGCTGGGGAGAGAAGGTACAGAAAAAGGCCTTGCCCAGCCAGAGCCTTGCGAACACTTGGACACTGCCCAGTTTGGCAGCTGTAGGGCTGCTGCACTCCAGCTGCACAAAGAAGCCTTCCGCATAGCACACGAAGGCTGACAGTGGGTTAAAGGCTGAGCACTTCTGCAGCAGCAGTGTTTATTAGTTTATTTGTTTTTGGTGCTGAGAACCGAACCCAGGGCTGCCAGCTTTCTAGGCAAGCATTCTACCCCTGAGCCAAATCCCCAGCCCCCCAGTGTTTATTTTATTAGTAATGTTCAGCTATGATAAACCACAAGTAAAGCTTACCATTTTAACCATTGCCCAGAGTACAATTTAGTAATGTTAAGAATATTCACATGGTGAACTAAATCTTTTTTTTTTAATTTAGTACAGGGTCTATGGGAGGGTCACTACATAGATCGGACCTGTAGTGATCCTCCTGTTTTTCAGCCTCCCAGGCACTGGGATTACAGGCACGTGCCACTGAACCCAGTCTCAATCACCGTCTCAGCATGCCCTGGGATGGGGCCGATGTGGGATGCTGGGGATCGAACCCCGGCTGCTGCACTCTGCCTAAGCAGGTGCTTTAGTCCACTGAGCTATCTGGCCAGCCCTAAAAACTTGAGCAGAATCTTTTTTTTTTTTGGGTGGCTCAGGCAGCCTTAAGTTCAGGTCTGGTGCAGCACGCAATGCTAGGGATTGAACTACAGTGCTTTGCGCCTTGACTGAGTTTGCCCAAGCAGGCACTTTAGATGACTGAGCTAACCTGCAAGCCCAAACTGTGAACTAAATCTTTAGAACTTTTTCATCTTACAAAACTGAAACTCTGTCCCCAGCAAACACTAAGTGCCCCTTCTTCTTCTTCCATCTCTGGAAACCACTGTTCTTGTTTCTGAGAATTTGACTGCTCTGAAGTCTTCATAGAGGAGGAACCAGGCAGCATTTTTCTTTCTGGGCCTGACTGACTTCGCTGGGCACAAGACCCTCAGTGTCACCTGAGATATTGTATGTGACAGGATTTCTTTTGTTTTTATGGCTGAATAATATTCCATTCTATGTATTGTTCACCTAAACTGAGATGACTCTCTGAAGCAGAGTGTGTTGGGGAAGGACGGGGAGTTGCTATCCAGGATGAGCCTGCTGTGGTGGGCGGGCGATAGGTATATCCAGGGGGTGGAGCAGAGGGGAAGCTTTGAAAGATGAAAGAGAGAACCTATATTAGATATTATGAAATAGGAAGAAAATACTTGATTGGGAAGGAGAATTGGGGAGGGGAGAGGAAGTAAGGGAGGGGAAAAGGAGAAAAGAAGGAAAAACGGAAACAAAGCTTTGTAAATAAGGAGGGGAAGAAGGGCTGAAGGGAGGGGAGGGGAATGGGAAAGAAAAGAATTGAGATGGCCATGTGCAGGTATACAGTCTCCCAGGTGAAAGTGATTATTATGTATATTTAAAATGTACCAATAAGCTTAATTAACAAGGAAAGATAAAAAGGAGTCAGTCTTTCATGTAAGTTGTTTTGGGACAAATCATTGCTTTCCAGGCCTCATCCCAGGAGATGACCTCACTCATTGGTGCAGACAGCTGTTGTTAAGTGAGCTGTATCTTGGCTTATTGGGAATACTTTGGTTTTGCAGAATTCCTTGCATAGTTTCTGTCACAGGCCTAAGTGTGCCAGGGCCCCTCCTTCACGGTCACCTGGCTCCGTTTTTTTAGAGTTTGACACAGAGATTTCATTTCACTTAACCTGTTTTGTTCATTCATTCATCTCCAATGGATAGTCAGATACTGCTGCCAGAACCTGGGTACATAAATGTCTCTTTTGACACCTTAGTTTCAACTGCTTTGCATAAATACCCACAGTAGGAGTAATACATTTTTAATTTCTTAAAGACCTTCCATACCATTTTCCATAGTGGTAGAAGCAACAGTGTCTTTAGCTGAAGCTACAGTAAGATGACTCTGAGAGTAAGGCACAGGAATTCTAGTCTTCAAAATACCTTTGTTGAGCTGGGCATGGTGGCCCCTGCCTGTAAACCTAGCTGCTCAGGGGGCTGAGGCAAGAAGAATCCAAATTTCAGGCCAGTGTGGGCAACACAGCAAGACTTTGTCTCAAAATTTTAAAATGAGGGGCTGAGAATATAGTTCACTGGGGAGGTCTTGGATTCAATCTCTACTCTCCCCAAAGCCCTTTAATAAGGAAAGATAAAAAGGAGTCAATCTTTCATGTAAGCTGTTTTGGGACAAATCCTATTGCTTTCCAGGCCTCATCCCATGGAAAGAAGTATGAGAGGAGTACGAAAGGAGTATGAGAAAGTGGTTGGGAGCAGTTAGAGCTTCATGGCAAACTAGCTTGTGCTAATCTATTTAAGCCACTCAGCTATGAGACGGTAATCGTAGTGCCTTCGTCACAGGGTGTCATAAGGCCAAAAAGGAATGCGCTACCATGCATATTTAACGATTACTGATTTAGTGCTTGCTGTGAGCCAGGCACTGTTGCTCCCAAGTACTGATTCTCAAAACAACCAATAATTTATCCAAGTTCCCAGAGCTGATACAGGCCATCAGGCTCTAAGTCTGGCTCATGACCATTGTCACTACTGCTTTTTTGGGGACAGCAGGTGCAGGATGGAAGGCATGGAAGCTGCTGAGGGCCCAGAGGCAGCAGAAGCTGGGCAAGGAAGGGGACATCAGCTGCCTTGGGCCCAGGAGTGTCTGAGAGTCCTCAGATGTGACCTCTGAGCCCTGGTCTTATTGGAGTTTGAAGCAGAGAACCTAGACCCATTTAATAATCCAGGTGGGCATGGGTGAGTATTTAGTAAATAAGAAGTATGGTCTGATGTTGGTACCTCTCAGGCCCTTCCATCTTCTTGGAACTGCACACCTTTTGCAACAAGATCAAAATTTGACATCCTAGGGGCTGGGGATGGTAGTTCAGTGGTAGAGAGCACTCACCTAGTGTATTTGAGGCTCTGAGTTCCATTCCCAGCACTGCAGAAAGAAGAAAGGAAGCAAAGTTTGTTAGCAAGCAAGGGAGGACCTTTTCCCCATGTCTCTCTCTGGGCCCCATGACACATACCACTGGGAGTGGGACTGTCACTGGGCAGCCTGAGGGAAGGTGAGGGCAAGTGGGGGCAGGGCCTGGGCTCTGAAATCTCAATTCAGAGCTGTGTGTGTGACTCACACTTTATTTCTACCAAAACACAATAGCCCCTGTGGCAGATTAACTAACGCTCAGCTTATAACACGCAGCTGAATTGAGTCCGTGCAGTTCTGGGTGCAGAAGGCCCACCTGAGGATTGCTGCCAACAGCATAAAAAGAGGACGGGAGGAGAAGATGATGTGCTGTTGATCCTTCTGGAAAAGCTTGTTGCTCTGGCTCTCCTGATATGAACTCGGCTGTTCTCATTGTCGGAGGAGCTCAGGTCTTCGCTGTCCCTGAGGACAGCTGTGGTACCTCTTAGGGGAGCTCTGGTCCCTACCTTGAACATCGCTTCCTGGCTGCAATGCAGATCTCCCAGCCTGTTAGCGCAGATCCCTCATCCGGTTGGCACAGACTTGCTAGCTTCTGCCACTGACCTTTGGGCCTTTCCAGAGCAGGTGCCTGAAACAGACTCGCATGAGCCATTGTCATGGATTCTTGGACTTGCAGAAGACATTGCCATGGGCTCTAGGCCTTCAGTTGGACTCATGTAGGACACTGCTGTGGCATCCGGGCCCTCAACTGGACTCTTTGGGTCTCTAGAGATCTCCTCCACTCTTCTGCATTTGACTGTGTGCATAGTATAAAATAATCCTACAGATCATGCGTCCTGTATTAAATCTATTCCCTTGCAAGCCCTACAACACTTTTTAGAAGTTTTACAAAGCCAGTTCTTCCCCAAGCTTTTATTGAGGATATTCATGGCACTTCTGCCTGGTTCCCACTCCCAAGGACAAAGGAAAATGATGGAGATAAACGGGGAAAGCAAGAGAGAGAGGGGGAAGGGAGAGCAAGAGAAGAAAGCCTCCCTCCTCCCATCAACGACCCTCCGCTTGCTGGGTACTTGTCATTATTGCTGCTTCAGACTTTTGTTATCTTATCTTTCCCATCTTTCAAGTCCGCAGAGCAAGATCTGGAGCACCTTTCTCTGCATTTTGAGACGAGATTAAGTAGACAGCCAGTAGGCAGCAAATAACTGAAGAGGAGAACAAAGAAGTATTTTGATGCTTTTAAAATTTGTTTTCCAAGCAGGTTGATGATCAGGCAAACACGGTAAGTGCTCGTGAGTGGGCAGAGCCCAAATTACAGCAAATGCTCCCTGCGTGCCCGCGGATGTGCTCCCAGCCTCCTTATTGTTTCCTCCCACCCGCAAACTCGTTTCTTCTCAGCAGTCAGTCTGAAGTAAGAGCCTGAAGATCTTGGGAATGCGTGCTCTCAAAACAAGTTGTTTTTCATCTGAAAATTGGGAACTTCTGCTTTAAAAAACAAGTACCTGTGCCATAAATGTGGCAGTAAAGTGTGAGCACGTGAGGGGCTCTTCAGGGAGACAGAGGAGGACACAAGGTTCTCCTGCTGGAACACAAGGACCTTTGGGGACAGTGGCCAGGTGGATGGCTGTCTTCACACACACCAGCAAACAAGGTCTCCCAGCATGAGTCTCTCACCCAGGCTTGCCCTTTAGTCTACACTGGTCACCGCCACACTGAGCACCAGCGCTCGCACCATTGTCCTGATCAAAACTGTCCTTTTATTTTTCAGCTACCAATTCTACTTCTGGAAACTTCTCTGACATACTTGGCCATGTCCAGAAAGATATACACAGAAGGCTGCTCACCTGCCACACTATTAGTCAAGGCATAAAACTGGAAATGGGTGGGCCAGATAGCTCAGTGGATTAAAGGGCCTAGTTAGGCAGACGCAAAGACCAGGGTTCGATCCCCAGCATGCTGTGCCAGCCCTGACCCTGGGCTGCACTGAGATGGTGGTTCAGACTAGGCGTGGTGGTGTGCACCTGTAATCCCAGCCCTTGGGAAGCTGTGTAGTGAGACCCTATAGACCTTGTACTAAAATATAAAAAAAACAACCCAGAAGTGACCTACATGTTCATTGGGAGGAGACTGGCAAGTTAACTTGCAGATCTGGATTATGTGACAATAAAGTATGTACTGCTGGGTGGAGACCTGGCTGAAACCCATATGCTGGCTGAAAAAAGTTAATTAGGTTCCAAGAAGTGTGTGACTGTGTTGTCCCTGTCCTCTTCCACACTAGACCTGAAGGTAATAATTTAGATGCAAATCCCGAACTGAGAGGTGACCCAGGAAGCACACTGAGATTAGGGGGTGAGAAGGCAGGAAGGGCTCTGTGAATGAGCAGTTTACCACTGGAGACAGCCAGGGCTCAGTCCCAGGGGACCCTCTGAGGGACCCAGTGGAACATGAGGCCAAGAATCACATCACCAAGGGATAAGCTGGGGTATTTATCCACCAGTTCCTGGCCATCGCTGGTGAGGCATGTTCATTTCAAGGTCTTTCTGGTCCACTCAGAGTAAGTGGGCACACTGCTTGGCTGGGGGATCTGAGTGGGAACACTGTTTGGCTGGGGGATGGGGGCTCCTGCAGATCCAGGAAGAGATAGGTTCTGAGCAAGAGGTCTGTGGCTGTCTCTGGAGGTGGGTGGGGGTGACCCAGGGGATCTGGGTGGAGTGCTACACCATCTGTGGTGGACCTATTTGCATGTCTAAAAATTCTTTTTAAAGTGTATATATATATACACTATATATATATATATATATATATATATATATATATATAGTATTAGGCTGGTATGGGTGGCACCAAGCTGGAATCCCAGAGCATGGGACGCTGAAGCAGGAAGATTATGAACTGGAGGTCTGACCTGGGCATCTTAGTGAAATCTTGCAGTTAAAATGAAGTAAAAAGGGACATGGGCTCAGTGGTCAAGCATTTCCCCAACGTGTGTGAGGCCCTGGCTTCAGTCTTCAGATCCAAAAGCCAAAACAAAGCTATAGGTAGATGCTAAGGAGATGTTTGAGAAAATCCTAGGGACTGGAGGGCTGGGGGTTGGAGGAGAGAGGTGTACTTTACACTTTGAACCCTTTACCTTATTTGTGTTTGTTATGGTTTGTGTATCATTGTTCCCCCAAAAGCCGCATGCAATCTTGGTGCTGCTTCTGGAGCTCGTGATTGATTATTGTGGGTGTAGATGCTGCACCTTCCCTGGGGCAGTAATTTGCATTATGATGTAAGGGGGAGCTAGTGGCTCGAGCTGCTGCTACCTCTCCTTGTGCTCTTGCTCTTTGCCTCCACCGTGAAAGGTTGCTCTCTGCCCTGTGCCATCCTGCCTTGGAGCCAGCTGAGTGTGGACTGAAACCTCCAGTGACTGTGAGCTAAATAAACCTTTCCTTCCTCCATTTTGAGTGTCAGGTATTGTCCCAGCAGTGAGAGAAGAGTAACCAAGACAGCATTTTAAAAAGCATTTCCTTGTGTATGGACATAGAGGCTGCCTACTCTTCCAGGCTGTGCTCTCTGCAGCTCCTGGAGCCCACCTCAGGGGCTCTACCCTTCTTGAGTGTCTTCCTAGGACCAAACTCCTAGCCCTTGTGAGGACTGTATGCCAAGCACCCAGCGTGGTGCAATTCCCTTAGATGCGCTGTCCAAGTTGAGCCCTGTGACAGCCCTGCAGAGGGGAAAACTGAGGCTGGAGAACCTAAAGAAACAGAGGCAGCATCGTAGGAGGAGAGTGTGGGGCTGTGAGAGAACCAGAATTCTAAGCTGTGCCTGCAGGCAGCCAGGATGGTCTAGACCCAGTTTCTGCTTAATCTGGCCCTGGGAAACCATTCATGTGCTGTTCCTCGGCCGGTGTGGAAGAGGGTATGGAGCCCACTGGAGCTGGGTGCAAGCTGGGTGCTGCTTGCACCCAGCTCCAGTGGGGCAGGGGTGCCAGGAGGACGTCCCTGCTCCGATATGGCTGAATTATGCCTTCCCCCAAATCTCTGTTGCAATCCTAACCAAGGCATCTCAGGTGTAATCATTTAGAGAAAGGGTCTTGACAAGAGATCTCAAGTCCAAATTAAGTCTTCAGTGTGTGTCTCCAGAGACAGACCCAGGCATGATCACGGTGCAGAAATGAGCCAAAGAATGTCAAAGACATTTGCAGGAAGTTCGCAGAAGCTCTGAGATACGCACGCAGCAGGGTTTCCCTCTACAGCCTCAGAAGACAACCCTGCCAATACCTCCATGTCAGATTTCCGGCCTCCGGAACTGGGGCACACATATTTCTGTTGTCTAGGCTTTATTGTTACAGCAGTGATGAGGAAGATGAACACCCTATTTCTAGATTGCCGCTTCCTCACAGCCTGCCCTCCAGCAGGTATTAACTTCCCAGTGGAGGCATGAGGCTGGGGGAGTTACTCCAGCTAAGATGGTGTAACAGCAGTACTTGGCCCCACCTGCCCCTCTGGCTCTAATCCCAGATGGGCTGAAAATCTCACAGCTGATGAGAACCTGTGGAGAAGTGAACATCTCTGGTCAAAGACTTCAGGAATCACACCCTAGTTCTTCCTGCCTTTGCATGAATGAATGAATGAAGTCTGAATGAACCCATAAATCTCCAGTGCCCTTAGCCCTACTCTCCCATCCAAGTACTAAACAGGCCCGACCCTGCTGAGTTTATGAGATCGGACACGTTTAGGGTGGTATGGCTATAGACTCAGCCCTGCTCTAAAAGAAACGTCCTATGAAATTTTGGCCTACAAACTTCGATAGCTGAGAACCAGAAAAAAAGCGACACTAGGGCCAATGAGATAGCTCAGCAGACTAAAGTGCCTGCTTAGGCAAGCATAGGGACTGTGGTTAGATCCCCAGCACCACATGCCACATCAGCCCCGCCCCCAGGGCATGGTGGCGCATGACTGTAATCCCAGCTCTGAGGAGGCTAAAAGCAGGAAGATCACCACAAGTCCAAGCTACGTAGTGAGACCCTAGAACAACCAAATACACTTAATAAAAAAAAAAAAAAAGGACACACCCTGGTGGCACCAGCAGTTGGACATGAGAATGAATGGTGGTCCCATTAGACAGATGAATAAATTGATTACAAGACAGTCATCAGAATCTATCCTGCTCACAGTGGAAGAAATTCTGGATTTTCCTCTCTCTTCTTCCTCCTGTTTCCCCTCCTTACTGTGAGCCTTTGAAATGCACCAAATATGGACAGTTCAGGGAGCAAATCATGGGTGCATGTTTATAAGGTCAGCTCCCTGTTAAGCATCAGTGTGGTCAAGATCGGACCATCAACAATATCTTAGATGATACCTTCACCTGTCCCAGGCAGTAGGCCATCATTTTAATGATTTATGTCATCATAGATACCTGAGTCTGGTCTTGAGCTTGCTAAAAGTGAAATGCCACAGAATGTATTGTTTTTTACCTGTTCTCTTTCTTCATATTTGGACTGTGAAAGGTGTATGTTACTATATGAAGTAGCTTGTCATTTTCATTGTTATATAATATTCCACAGCATAATTATGCCACAATTTATCTATTCTATTTCTGATGGACATTAGGGCAGACAATCTCAGATTTGTGGTACTGTGAATAGTGCTATGATAGGTAACATTTTGCAGTTTTGGAGGGGAACACAAAGTACTTATTGGTGTTCACAATAAGTACTTTTTTTTTAGAGGAGCAAAGCTCCCAGGACTGGTCAGAGTAAGCCTCTGTTCAGCTTCAGTGGTTACTGGCTGACATTTTGCACAGCTGTACCAAGCTGTACATCCCTCAGCAACCTATGAAGGTCCAGCTGCTCCACATCTTGGCTACCACTGAGTGCTATCAGCTGGCTTGCTCCATTTTGTCATATCAGCACAGGGGAGGGGCTTGAATGCAAGTTTCCTGGGAGACTGGTGGTGCCAATCACCTTGTCCTGTGCTTACTGTTTTCTCCTCGGGTTCATCCCTCCATTCCTTTCTCCCTCGCCTCTTTTTCTTAAAAGTCCTTCCTTTTCTTATTCACACGCCAGAGGTCAAAGTTCAGGGAAGAGGTCTCCTTGGATCTCAGCAAAGGCAACTGCATCCTCCCCCTTGCCTGTGTCTGTGCTCTCTTGTCACCTGGTAGGGCCACACATGTCACTGTCCCAACACATGGGCCCCACCAGGGCTGTTGTGCATGCACATAAGGAGCATGGCTTCTGTATTCTGGCCTTGCTCGGTTTGCCTCCTTGCAGAATTATTTTCCATTACATAAGACTCTGCAAAAGGCCTTGAGTTGCCGAGAGGAAAGACTGCATAAAATGCAAACTAACAAAAGCGCCACCAGCGAGTAATGGGGGAATCCATCATGCCCCTGCCACCAGAAGAGCCTGTTATCTGATTGGTGCTGCAGACCCAGCCAGGTGGAGAAGGTGAAATCTGCAGGCTGTAAGCAGCCTCCTGGCCCTCAGCCTGGCCGCATTCAGCCCAAGGAGAGGAGCTGTGACTAGGGCCAGGCTGTGCCATGCGCGTTTTGCCACCAGCCCCTCTCCAGTACCCTTACCTTAGGTTCCCCTGAATGGCCCATTTCCAAGGCTTCAGCTTATTCGTCCATACAATGGGCCTCACTGACCTGCAGAGTACTTGTTTAACACTTTGCAGAGATTATAAAGATTGATTTTGTAAGAAGCATGAAGCAATTATCACTGCAGAAACAAGCAGGGGTCAAAACCAAGCTGCCCAGGTCAGACCTGGCTGTGAACCTGAGCCTGGTGCTGGGGAGCATGTGATTTTGGAGGGGGGCATGTGGCCCTGGGAACCTGTGAAGCAGATCTGATTGCAGCTTCCCTGTAACCTGCTAATGGAACCTGATTCGAATTCAGGAAAAGAGGAGGATACCCCCAGTTCAAGAAGCTAATGCTCACTATGCTAACCCAAGCCAAGAGGGCGGGCCAAGTAGCTCAGTGGACTAAAGCGCTTGCAAGCAGACCCCGGGGTCTGGGTTCAATCCCTGCAGCAAGCTGAGATGGCAATTGAGACTGGATGTGGTGGTGTGTGCCTGTAATCCCAGCTTTTGGGAGGATGTAAACAGGCAGACCATTACAAGTCCAACCTAGTAATGAGACCCTGAACACCCTGTAGACCTTTCCCCCCCAAAAATTAAATTTTTTAAAAAATTGCTTGGACCAAGCAAAGATACCCCAAGAATTGTTGGGAGGAGGGGTAGGGTCATGGGGTCCAGTGTCGGCCCAGGAGCTCAAAGAGGATCGTGTCCAAGGGGATCCACTCTCCTTCTGGGGAAAGGTGAGCCTCGAGGCCTCCATGATATCAGCAGGGTAGCCAGCTTTCTGTCACTGCGACAAATTCTGAGAGAAACAACAGAACAAGCAGGAAAGATTTATTCGGCTTGTGTTTTTCGTCCATGGTTGATGGGTTCTGCTATCTTCAGGCCCATGGTGAGGGAGTGCTGTGTGGCGGGGAGCGCGTGATACAAGAGATTGCTGCCCTTCAGAAGGTTCCACCCCCTTCTGATAGCCCAGACTGGTCACCAAGCCTTCACACAAGAGCCATGGGGACATTTAAGATACAAAGTACAGTAAGTCCTCGCTTATGAATGAATTCTGGTCCAGGCGAATACTCATAAATCAGATTGGTTCATAAGTCTGGCAAGGCATCTTATACACCTTTGACACAAATTTACAAGCATCTCTTTTCCTCTCGCTTCTGGACATCCGGGGCTCTGATTGAGCATGGTACTGCTGTACACCATCACATTGTACAGTAGGCACACAGCAGCACAACTGTGACAGTGTGTCAAATATACATGAGCTACAATTTGTTTCACAGCTGTTTCCACAATTTGTTCACAGCTATGAAAGTTTGCAACTCAAATGTTCCACAACTCAGGGGCTTATTGTACAGTAGCAGCCTGACCCATGATAGCTGGAGTCTTTTCTTACTGGTCTGTTCTCTGCCATACCTGTTGTGGAAGGTTCTGAACATCGACCATGGCTGAAAGGGATAGATCTTTGCTACTGGAGTGCCTTGGTTTCTTTCTTACTGCTGGTGGAAGTTTCAGTCCATACTTGGCTGGTTCCAAGGCAGGGTGGGGTGGCTGAGGGTGTAAGCATTCATAACAGCAGAGAACAACAAAAGCTATAAGAGCTCGAAGGGTGGCGAGAACAAGCTTCTTTTCCTTTCTTATATTGTATGCAGGCAACCTGCCCCAGGGCAGGTGTAGCACTCACACCCCCAATCCCAGCACTAGACAATGAGCTAGTCACAAACTGTAGATTCAGCTGTCTCTGTAAAGCTTAACCACCACCCTGTGAGTATATGAGGCTTTGGGGGAACATCCAGAAACAAACCACAACACAGAGGTTGTATGTCTGTATGTGATGTCTGGAGCTGCAGCAGCCCTTTTGGAGCCAAGCGGAGGTCGAAATACACCAAGGAGGGCAGAGGCAAGAGGATCTCCACAGAGGAGCCTTAAAGCAACCATCTCGGGGCTCTTCTTGCCTTTCAGGTTTCTAGTTATAAGGTAATAAATTCCCTTATTATTTTGACTTGGGAGTTTCTGTTCCATGTAGCCAAGAGCATGCTGGGAGGCAGCCTAAAGATGACTCTAGAACAGTTGGGAAGAGTTACTACTCATGGGGACAGTTGGAGCAGTCAGCCCAGCTATATGACAGTGAGAAGTATGAACCTGGGCACAGAGGCCTGGCTGTGCTGCTGCTGGCCAGAGCATCTGGGTTTCCCAAGACAAGGAAGGGCCTCATGGGGCAAGGAAACACACTGGGATGCCTCCAACAAGAGTGTGGCAGGACTAGGGTGCTGTGGAGAGAGAATAAGCTGAGGCCTCTGCTTCCTGTGAGGGCTCTACAGGGCCACAGTGGCCATTGCTACACAGTGGCTTCCATTCCCATAGTGCTTTGCCCCTCCGTGTCCACTGCCAGGTATCACCTGGCTGCCTTCTCCTGGAATCAAATTACAGACTGCTGGAGTCTACCAGGCCTGGGCTGTGATCGCTCACTGGGGAAACATACTCCTGGGGCTCTGGCGAGCCCTTTTAGATCATACTGCCAGGGAAGGGCAGAGAAAAGGCCTGGAACCAGGGAGCAGACCTTGCCACCCAGTGCCCTTTTTGCTGGCTGAGTGGTAAAGAGCTGGGGAGATGGAGACCTGTGCTCAGGGGCTGGCTGGCAAGATGGCGCCCTCGAAGGATGAGCAAAGTGGATGACTGGATGTGATCTGTGGCCAAGGAAATCCTGAAGACACAGGTGAGGGTCCCCAAGGCTGGTCTTTCTTGTCTCTTATTTCAGGGCTCTGTGCAGCAATAAGAAAGATGGACTGGCTGCGCCTGCCACTCATCCCCACCTGCATCTTTGTTTCTGGCTCAGAGCTGACCTTGGCTTAGGAGTTGGCCTTCATCAGAGGCCCCAGTGAGATCCTCCCCTGCTCACAAGCCTGGGGGGGAGTGCAGGATTCCTGGGAAGTGGAGGAGGGTGCGCCCTCAGGCACCAGGCTGCTGGTTTCCAGTGAACTATAGCATGAAGCGCCCTGGAGGTGTGTGCAAGGCAGAGGAGCTCCCTCAACACCCTGCTGTCAGGAATTAAGGGCTCCTCATGGAGCTGGGCAGGCCCTGGTGGGGTCCTGGCAATACTCCCCGGGGGGTGGGGGAGTGCCCTGGAAGCTGCCCAAAGACAACTGGTGGACATAGTGACTGTTTCCTGGTGCAGAGATGGTCACTGAGGACACTGGGGCCAGTAACACCCTAGGGACAGCTCTTAATCCCAGGTGTATCCATGGCTCAGGTCACCCCAGGGTGTGGGTGGGCTCCACACAGCCTCCCAAGGGCCATGACAGGTTTGTACCCCTACAGCCCGCTCCAGTTGTCACTTCAGGATCTGCTTTCAAGGAACTCAGACTAAGCCAACCTGAAGGCCACCCTCCTCTGTGCTGCTCCTGCCTCGCCTGGCCCAGGCCTCTGTGCCTCGATCTCTTCCCTGCTGGCCCACACCCCATGCACCAGGACCTCTTATTTCTCCCCCCCATCCCACTGCCCCTCCTCCACTCTTCTTTACTAGTTATACAATTCTGTAGATTCATACATGTACATAACTTACTTTTATCATTTCACCCCCATCACTCTCCTTGTCCCCCTTCTCCCCAGTTCCATAATTCGGGGCAATTTCTGTGCATGGTTTGCACATAGCCACACCCTATGACACACCTTTACACTCCCCTGTCCCTTTCCCCTTGTCTAATCACCACCTCCCTTCTGCTTTCTTGTCACCTTATTTAGTTCACACACAGTAGGGAGAGCATGTCATGTTTACTTTGCTGAGTCTGACTTATCTCATCCAACAGGATAGTCTCCACATCCACCCATTTCTATTCCTTCTCCTGGCCAACTCCCCATCTGCTGTGTACAGCTGCTGCATTTCCTTTAGCCCTCGAGTTTCCAGGGCCACCTAGGCTGGTCCTGTGCCTCGGCTACCGTGAATTGTGCTGCAGCAAACCTGGGTATGCAGGTGACCCTGCAGTATGCCGGCATCTTCAGGGACCTACAGAGGAGTGTATTTTGAGAAGGTCCTGATTTCCATAGTGACTCCACTAATTCATGTTCCCCCAACAGTGTAGAACGCTCCCACCTCCCCTGAATTCCCACCAGTGTTCGGTGCTCTCTGTATTCTTGACAACAGCCATTATCACTGAGGTGAGATGGAATCTCAAATGTGATTTTTATCTGCATTTCCCAAATGGCTAAAGCTCAATGACCTCCTAAGAGAGACACTGTCCTTCCCTGTTTCTATGTCCCCACCTCTGCTAGCTCATCCCATTAGAAGGTCAAGCAAAGTTTACCTTATTAAGGCCAAGAACATGGCTCAGTGGAATAAGCACTGCCCTGGCAAGTGCAAGGGCCTGAGTTCAATCCCTGGCTCTGCCAAAGAAAAAAGTTTACCCTTTAACTTTAGGAAATGAGGAAGTCACCTATAGATGTGGTGTGACTCCGCAGAAATGAAAATCAAAGGAATTATGGTGTTTGTGGAATTGTACCTGTAATTCAACGACATCTCTCAAAGTCCCCAGCAGATAGATGTGGCAGATTAGGCACTGCCACAAATGTTTGTGCCCCCCTGCAGATCTAATCCACATGCTTCAATCTGGGTAGACATGTTTGACCAGTGGCCTAAGGCAGAAGCCACACAAGACAGCTTGTGCTTCCTGTGTCTAGGGACTGTCACTGTGAGACTTACAGAGTAAGAAGGGGACTCACCCCCTGGAAGGAACACGGGAGAGGCCCTGAGGTGGCCTGAAGCAGGACCCTCCTGACTAGCAACCCTTCCAGCTGCCACATGGAATGTCCCTCACAGGTGCTGCCCAGGGCATGAAACACCCTTGGAGCTCAGTCCACCCAAATTTTGACTCCACAAGCTGGAAGACACACAGGTTGAGCATTCCTAAAGGAAAATCCAGAAACCAAAGCCTCCAAAATCTGATTTTTGTTTTGTTTTGCAGTCCTAGGGCTGATCCCAGGGGTCTTCTACCATTGAGCTGTACATTCCCAGACCCTTTTATATTTTTTTATTTTGAGACAGGGTCTCATTAAATCACTAAGTGGCCTGGGATGACCTTGAACTTGTGATCCTCCTGCCTCAACCTCCTGAGTACCTGAAGTTATAGGTATGTATCACAGTGCCTGGTTAAAATTTGAAACTTTTCCAAAAAAAAAATTTGTTTTTGGCAGAACCAAGGATTGAATTCACAGGGAAACACTTATTCTACTGAGCCATCTCCCTAGCCCCTTAAAAAATCTTTTATGTATTTATTTATTTGGTACAGGGTCTTATCACACAGCTCAGACTTGTAGTGATCCTCCTGTCTCAGCCTCCCCAATGCTAGGAATATAGGTGTGTACCACCACGCCCAGTTTCAGTGGCTAGTTCCACACTAGGCCAGCACAGCATGTGGTACTGGGGATGAAACCCAGGCAGGTGCTTACACTGCTGAGCTATCTCCCCAGCCCCCTGAAACTTTTGAGCATCAACATGACAAAAGTCTGATGTACACAAACTTCATTTCACACACAAAATTATTTAAAACACTATATAAAATCAGTTTCAGTCTATGAGTGAAGGTGTACAGGAAATACATACCAATTTCCAGTTTAGGCTTGAGTCACATCTCCCAGATAACTTCTTACACACATGCAGATATTCCTAAATCCTACAACATCTACAACCCTACATAGCTCTGGTCCCAAGGGTCTCAGAGAAATGAGACTACCTGTAATCTGGTGGTTTTCTTCCAAAGCCTGTAGGATGGTGGGGGGAGATTGTTTAGTATGCATAGTAGATGAGTGCATGGGCGGACCCTGAAATTTCAATGTAGAGCAAAGGAGGGCAGGAAGAGGAGAGAGGAGGGGGCAGCTGGGGGTGCTGAAGAGGCAGTAGGCACTTGCAACGCTCAAACCCACTTTGAGAAGAGTAGGTCCCATGACACTAAGTTGTTGTGTCATTTAACTCTGTGACCTTGTTACGTGTGTGTGTGTGTGTGTGTGTGTGTGTGTGTGTGTGTGTGTTGGTACTAAGGAGTGAACCCAGGTCCTTTGCACTGAGCTACATCTCTCATTCATTTCTTTTCTGAGCCAAGGTCTCTGTAAACCACCAAATTGCCTAGGCTAGGCTTGAACTTTTGATCTTCCTTCCTCAGTGTCACCAAGGGCTGGGGTCACAGGAGTGTGCCAGCATGCTCTGCTCCCCTTTCACTGGGTCCGGAATTGGCACTCTGGGCAGCACAGACATACAGTGTCCTGGCTTGGAGTTCTGCCACTCACCAACAAGGCTGGCGGGTGTGCTTAGGGGCCAGGAGCCTGCCCCCAGCCCTGGAGAAGAGCAGATTACTGAGAAGCTGGGTTTTAGAATGGAGGTGGCTCTGGAATCTGGGATGGCCAAGGACAAGACCAGATGTGAGTGCTGTTGTGGCTGCTGCCCTCTGTAGAACCAACGGAGGCAGAGCCTTGCTCATGCGCAGTCCTCGGGGCTCCCCACCTGGCCTAACTTCACAGCATCTGAGCCCGGGACCATGGGACAGGGGAAGGTGCAGCCCCTCCGGAGAGCATTTGCTTGTGCCTGTAGGAAGCCTGCCTGAGCACCACATACCGGAGGAGCAGTTTGCTGAGATCACTGGGCTTAACTCGAAAGGAAATAGTATTCTCTCACTGTCTCTTTCCTCTTAGAAAAGATGTTTTCTTCACCATTTTCAGAATGGCAAAACAAAAAAAAAAAAAAAAAAAAAGCTGACCATTGTTAATTGGAGGGTTAAGTGGTCAGATAGTGATTTTGAGATATTTTGTTTTGAAGGCTTATTGCTTTTGATGTCAAGCAGAATGATCATGAGAAACCAATAAGGTGAATCATACAAAGCCCAGAGTCAGGTGGTATGGGCCTATAATCTTAGCACCCTGGGGGGCTGAGGCAGGAGGCTTGCATGTTTGAGCCCTGCCTGGGTAATTTAGAGACTGATTGAGACACTGTCTCAAAATAAAAAAAGTTGGGAATGTAGTTCAGTGCAAAGGCCCTGGATACAGTCCGTAGTAAAACACACACACACACACCCATGCTGCTCTAACCAGTTGGGGGAATGAAGGCAGGAAACAGAACCCTGTCAATGCCACCTCCTGGCAGCTTTGAGAGTCCCCAGGGGTTCCTCTGTAGAGCCAGAGGCATAGGAAAGCACTCTAGATGAAATGGAACCTGTCTGCCACTAACCAATTCTCTGACCCAACCTCTTTGAGTCTGAGCTTTCTTAACTACTTAATTCCTATTATACCTTTAGGGTACTCTTAGTAGGTTCTTGAAAAACAATTTAAACAATGAAGTTGTGTTAGAATTTTGTATAACAAGAGGTCCAAAGTTAAATGGCCTTAGGTTGAGTGGTTAAAGAGGTCACGGAGACTCAGGGTCTTTCTACTTCTGCTCTGTCATTTTCTCATAGTAAAAACTGGCTGCTACTGCCCCATGACATCTCATATCCTTATAGAGATATGAGATTAAAGGCAGAAAGAAGGTAAATGGATGGTGGTGACAATTCTCTATTTATGTGTTAGGTTTTTTTTTTTTTTTCTGTATTTGCAACAGAGTCTATAGGGTCTCTCTACACAGATGGGACTTGTAGTGATCCTCCTGTTTTCAGCCTCCCAAGCACTGGGATTACAGGTGCGTGCCACCACGCCCAGTCTCAATTGCTGGCTGGCACAACATGCTGGGATCAAACCCCAGCCCCTACGTTCTGCCTGAGCACTTTAGTCTGCTGAGGTATCTGGCTGGCCCTACTCTTTTTTTTTTCCATAAAGAAAACTATTTCTGAGAAAATTTCCACCAAGATCCCTGTTAGGTTTTATTGGCCAGGACAAGGACATCCCTCAATCAAATCTTTCAAGAGTAGCGCCTACATGATGAGTGACCCCAGGTAGTTGGCTCAGCTTCCGGGGTTGAGCCCGCTTTCCAAAAGCCATTGCCACCCAAATGCTTCTGGCAGCACATGGCAAGGTAGGTGGTTACTGTCAGCCTAAGGTGTCAAGTGGCCCTAAAGGGCCAGTAGGGAGCGCAACAAGGAACCCTTTCATCAGTGACTTTGACTCTGCCCTTAGGAACCAGACTGGAGTTTCTCGTCTTTGGTAGGCAACCAGGATTCCAAGCCGTCAGATACCTGTTCTCTATCTAAGTTTCTCTTCTTCTCCAAGTATTTTGTGTCTATTGTGTGGATGTGTGCAGGGCACGTGAAACTGGCGAGTGCTCCTAAGCTGGTCACACCATGATGTCACGGAGCCCAAACCATAAACAGAGACAGGAGGGACTTTGTCAATTCAGTGTGCTCAGTTTCATATCTGTCTCTGTCCCGTACCAGCCCTTAATAAATGCTTCCCCACTGTGAAGGTGCCAATCACAGGAAACGCTGCAGAAGCATCTGCTTGCTGATTTGCATGCACCCCCCCCCCCAGCCCGGCCTCTCGCTGGGACAACAGGCTCTGGTGTGTGAACCCAACCTGCTTTGGAAAGGTTTAAGAAAATAAAAGACAGATAATAGGAACCTGGGAAATAGATCTTTCATAGATGGGGAGGGAAAGAAGGGGAGGGGAAGCAGATGAAAAAGGAATTGAACTGTGTTGTGTGTCGCAGGCGCCAGCTCCCCATAATGAGCGCACCCACTCTGTACGGTAGGCATGTACTAATAAAAAAGAAGAAAATAGTCTAAGCAACTTCTAGTAATGAAGGAGCAAATATTAGGGCCCTACTGTCCCCAGGAGAAAAATGTGGATCCAAGCGTGAGTATTGATGTGGGGAGGTGCATGGTTTAGGTTTTATAGAGGGCCCCGGGTGAGGTTTTAGTTTGCTACAAATTAACAGAAGTTGATTTAGTTCTGCAAAGCTATTATGTTCTTTCTGGGAAATCTCTGTAGCCTCCAGTAATTAGGGTGGTTGTAGGCAAAAGTCCCCTCCGTGCCCTGGGCTGCCTGGTTGCTGTGACAGGAAGTCTTCAGGCCAAGCTCCAAGCAAGCTGCGCAGAGCAGTCATGGCACTTGTTCTGTCAATTCAGTGACGCTCAGCTCCCTGTCCTTTTAAGAGCTCCAGCAGCCGCCTGGCAGGGAAGTTTGCCTGAGGCAGACTTGGTGGGTTCCAGCCACGATTTCTCCAAAGCAGCAGTGCGGTATGCGCAGGACCGCTGTGGAATCGAGCGTGCGAGCAGCCCACGCCAACGTACCAGCTTATGCTGACTGGCCACTCCTAAAGCCCTGTCCGTAAGTAGGTCCCTTGCCCTCCACCAGAGCAGAGGAAACCTATCTGCCATATGCCCCAAGTGACAGAGCACATAAGGACTGTACATTTCCTGCTCCCTCCTCGGCACAAACTAGAACAGCCTAGGCAAGGGAGCATCCCCAGGAGTGCAGAGCCACTCCTGAGGGTGCTCTGGCTCAGCCAGCTCTTACAGAGGAGTCCATAGGGCTCACTGCAAGGGTGGCAGGTGTGGGCCTGTTCTGGGTGCTTCCCCTCCTTTCTCATCCAACCCTCCCAAGCGAGGAAGCGGCAGCGAGGACGGTGGCAGTGTTGGTTGTCGGGACAGCTGCCCGGCCAGACTCCCAGGTGGCTCGGCCTGGCCCAGAGCCCTGGGGCCGGAGCCGGGGCCCTTTTTTGGGGCTCCGCAGTTGAGCCTCTTATCTAGCCCTATCGTCCCTTTCCAGGAACCTGGTCCTAAGAGTTCTCCTAAAGCACTTCCTGTTTTCCTGAATGCTGGAATACCGACGCGGCCTCGCTCCCTGGAGACCCGGAGCGCTGGCTTTCAGTCCTTTGCCTTTTGCCACAGCTTCCCTCGTCCTGTGGGTGCCCTTGTTGAAAGGGGCAGGAGAACGGGGACAGAGGGGGAGGGGAAGACAGGTGTCCCTGCCTCTGAGACTTTAAGACGGGCCTGCCTGTGTGCAAGAATGTGACAGTCCACTCCTCCCCTCAAAAGACCCCTCTTGCCCTGAAAGTGTTAATCCCCTGGCGGGAGGGGGCGGGGAAGGAGCCAGACTCCCCAGAGGCCATCTCACTGGGCCCGCCCAGCCGGGGATCAGGCCCATTGTTAATAAGTAATGACAGCCCAGCTCCTCCACGAATTCCCCCGGGGTTCTGTGTCAGAAACGTCTTCCCTGGTTGCTGCTGGATCTGACAGGCTCTGGCTCCCGCAGGCAGCCGCAAATTCAGGCGGCCCCTCCGCCAAGATGCCCGCGTCACCACTGGCCAAGTCCGGGCCACAGACAGGGCAGTCACCCTCTCCTCTCTCTTTCTCTCAGGTGACTGTGACATCAGCTCTCTGGGAGTGGTGGATTCCTCTGGCACTGGCTGCCTGGCCGCCTGGCCTGTGTCTGCCCTCTGAAGGATCAGCGCGAAGGGTTGTGGTTGCTACTGAACACATTGCTTGCAAGACGCCCCTAAACAGGGTCCTTCTGGTGGCTGGCTTTGTTTACCGGCAGGCCGTTCTTTCTTAAGTCTGACCTGAGTAACCGGCACATTTAGCACTTTGCATTTGCCCAGAATGGGTTCACAAACCAAAGCATTGTAGAACCTTTGGGAAAAAGAGGAACTGTTTGTCTACCTTGCCAAAGCTGGGGTCTTTTTAAAAACAAACAAAACAGGCTTTGTTATTATTCAGGGGTAACTGCTGCTGGAAATGTACTTTGTGCACTCGTAGGTCCCAGGGGAGAAGGTTGTGTCATGCCTGCCACAAGCAGGCCTTCATAGGGAAGCCCTAGGTCTGGTTGGGAACCAAGAGAAAGGGCGTCAGGGGAACCCTGTATTGTGTTTTCCGTGGTAAGAGGGGCTCGGCTTCAGGAGCAGGTTTGGGACTGACTAGTCTGAATCATCACAGTGGACTCCTGGGTGCAAGAGCGGTGTCCACAGGCCTGGTGCCTGACCCGGTCCCCAGGGCAGGATGGTGGTGGTGGTGGTGGCTGAGAGCCTAAAGCCCTTTCTCTCCATCTAGTGATGAGCACCGGGCTCGTTCCTTTGCATTTGAAAGGAGAGCTGTGGGCCTCTGCTTGGCAGCTCTAGGAACTGACTAATCCTGAGAAGGGCCAGCCCTGCCAAGGTCTGCAAGACCTGAGCTGTTGTAGGATCAGAGCACAGAAGACAACACAGTTACCACAGGTCCTCCTTTAGCCTGCGTCATGACTGTAATGTTTTACTCATGTATTTGAAATGCGCCTCTACCACATTTTTAGCATTATTCATCATAAAACTGGAAACAACTCAAATATCCAGCAGTAAAACAATGGGTTAGCCATGCTGTGGAATATTGTACAGCAAAGAAAAAGAGACATAGCTATGTGCACTGATGTCTAATGTTTATGAGGATGTGCTAAACATGTTAAAAGTTATCATATCATTCCCTCAGTATAATCTTGTTTCTATAAAAACAGGAGTAATCACACATCTTTTGGTGGCATATGTGCATACATGCATGTAAGTGTATGGGAAAAAATGTCTATAGATATGTATAAATAATAAGCAGATTTTTGTTTTGTGTGTTTTGGTTTTTGCTGTATTGAAACGAGTGGACTTGGCCAGTGGCCAGTGGCCACTGGGAAGGAAAACTCAAGTGGCTCTAGTCAGAGTGGATTGGCAGGATCCTTTCCTAAAGGTGTTCAGCTTAGCTCAGCCCCACATCTGTCACAGAGGAGGAGGGGACAGGGAAGCCTGGACCTTCCTGATGTTTGACTTTGGGCAAGGATACTGTACCCATAGATGTAAGTTGTAAATACAGACAAATACTTTAACAGGCTTGTATCTATGACAACTCCCCTTCTTATCTCCAGTAGTTCCTTGGCCCTGGCAGCTGCAGGGCCCAGCAGCCACTCAGCTGTAGCTGTTACCGGAACCTTGCGGTCTGGCGTGAGTTGAGAAGCCCATAGCTCACGTGTTCTTGCCTGCCCCATCTGCACTGGGATAGAGTTGCTGTTCCTTTCTAGCCATTGGCTGGGGAGCACCTTGCAAATCCATCCTGCTAGGAATGCCAGAGAGAGAAACAAGGGTTTAGGTACTTGCCGAGGAGATGGAGGGTCACATTGTCCACTGCACATGCTCCAGGATTGCATGCCTTGTGCTAAAGGAGAAGTTCAAGGAAGAGGTATCAGTGGCCAGAAGGGGGGGGTATGGTTCAGCTCAAGGCAAGCTTCTCAGAAAGGTGACTCGCAGCCTCAGCCTTGAAGGATGGGAAGGAATGAAAGAGCATTCTAGTAAAAGGGAACAGCATGTACAAAGGGAGGGCAGTAGGAACATGCAGTATATTTGTAGGCTCCAACCTAAGTTGAAAGTCTAGAGGTCAGACTACCTTCAGACAGGTCCCATCCAGTGTCTCCAATACTGTCTCCCAGAGTTGGGTTTCTGTTTTGTCTTGGTGCATGGCCTCTTGTGTTGCTGGATTCATCGTCCAAATAAACACCTGGCTCCCCTGAAGCTCTGGGGTGCTTACAAAATGGCTGCCATGGCTCCAGAGCCCACATCTGCATACCACTCCAGCCAGGGGAAAAGAGAGCAGCCGTGATAGCTACCAGAGAGGACATGGTTGACATCACTTCCAATAAAGCTCCATCAGATGTCTTTTGACAACTCATTGGCTCTGGTTGAGTGATGTTCCTAGCTCTGGACCAGTCCCTGTGCTGGTTGGGTCTCAAGGGAGGTACTGGCTAGTGATGGCTTCAACTTGGACATCATGCCAATTTCTTGGGCCAAACAAGCTTCACAACTTACCAGCTGTTCCTAAATCTAGAACAGCAGTTGAGATACAAGCTCAGCAAAAGCCTTCCAAAGCATTGCTTGAGGAAGACAGGACAATGTAACGAGCCATAATTTTTCTTCCTACTACACTTTAATTGCCCTTCGCTGGCATGCACTGCATAAATTAAGAGCTAGTTAATGCTATAATGCGTAAAACAATTTCATGCATTTTAAATATTGCACTTGTACTTTAATTCCACATTAAGTGGTCCCCTGAAATTTTTAAATTTACAAAGTCACTGCTGTGCTACATGAAAAAGGTGCTAGTTAAGTGTTAATCAGTAGCCAGATAACCTTCGCCAAACCCTGCCCAAGGTCTCTGAAATGACCTATTGCCAGAGAGCCGGATGTGCTGGCCATGGAATACAGTGAGGGGAGCAGCCTAGAAATGGTGTCATAGCCACCTCCCGGCCAATTAAGGCAGATTTGCCTATTATGCAGTTCTAATTAAATGACATCCACTATAGTGGACTCGAGGCTAATAACAATAATGATGATGATGATGATGATAATGATAATAACAGTATTTAATACCGGCAGAATCTTCCATATACAAAACACAAGAAAACACTAGCTAGCTGACAAGTGGGCATCCTTTTTGGGGTGAGGCGAGAGCTCCCCTTGGGTGGACTTGCTAGGAATCTAGAGCAATGTGCCGGACCAGGTGGAATGAAAACAGGGCTCCTTCCTTTAAGGGCATCACCACTCTATGGAGCCACACTGCTTAGTGTGGGCCATGGACCACTGCAGGTCCCCAAGGAGACAAGTGCAGGAGTCCTTGAAAGCAACAAGACCTTGCCATGACATCCATACATGTGACTCTTGCTGAACAGGAAGCAGCAAGTTTGGATTCTCTGGCCCATCACAGGTGGCATGAGCTCCACAACAGGGGCACACTCGCAGGTGGGTCTCATATCAGTCTATTGTGGACTGGGAATTGAAAACCGCTATCAACCCACCTATCTGTCCATCTACAGAAAATGAGGGCCATCACTACAAGTAGTTTGAGAAGCACTGGGGTAGACCTGTCTGTGCACAATGAAGGGATGTGGCTTTCGTGACACCCTCAGCAATAAAGGAAAGGACTTGGGGAGGAGGCTTGGCAGGACACAGTTTCATACCTTTAGATTTGCCAGCTCGTTTTGCTTGGAAAGCCCTGTGTCCCCAGCCACCCTACCCAACACAAAGTCATCTCAGTTCCTGGAAATACAACTTCCTTCTTGTCCCCCTCTGCCGCCTCAGCATGTACACGCTCTGTGGTTACTCCACTTTTCACTCAGAGCTGCCTACACTTATGTGGCTTTGCTGGACACCACTGACCCATCTTTATGGCTCTGGATGCTTGATGCAGAGTAGATGTTCATTAAATGCTTACTGAATTCAGATTTAATCAGACTGGGGGTGTGGCTCAGGGGCAGAGCTCTTGCCTACCATGCACAAGGCCCTGGGTTTCATCACTAGCATCATAAAAAAGAAAGGAAGGAGGAAAGGAAGAAAATAAAAGAAACTAAAATGAAATGTTAAGGGCCAGCCAGATAGCTCAGTGGATTAAAGTGCCTGTTTGGGCAGAGCGCAGAGGCCAGGGTTTGATCCTCAGCATGCCATGCTGGCCCCACTCCCAGGGCGTGTTAAGACAGTGATTGAGACTGAGCATGGTGGCACACACTTGGAATCCCAGCACTTGGGAAGCTGAAGACAAGAGAATCACTATGAGTCTGATCTGTGTAGTGAGACCCTGTAGACCCCATACCAAATACATAACAAAAATGTTAACTATACATAACATGTGCGACTTCAACCATTTATAAATGTACAATCCAGTGGTGTCACGTCCTTTAACGCTCCAGAAATTTTATCATCTCTCAAAAATAATACTTTGCTCCCATTAAACAATAGCTTGCCTTTGACCCTCTCCAATGCCCCCAGCCTTGGCAACCACCACTGTATTTTCTGTCCTCATGTTGTGCCATGTGTCAGAATTTCCTTCCCTTTGAAGTGAACTCAGTTCAAAATCAGGCAAGATTATTGAATAGTTGTGTAATGAGTTGGGAGGGCACCCCACCCTGTTCTGCCTGTATTTGAAGCAAAGAACATGGGAGGGACAGGTATGGAAGGCCCAGGAGGTGGCAGCAGAAAACAAAGGGGCACTGTGCTCTCTGCAGGGTGCCCTTCTCTTCCTGTGCCCACTGGCTTTGTGTCCTGCTCAACTGTTCAGCTTTTTAGAGGTAGGAGCTCCCCAATGTAGACAGCCTGCCTAGCAAGAGACACACCTGACAGTGTCAAGGTGTGGGCAGGAAAGTACAAGTGACAGTAGAAATGAAATCAAAGTCCCAGCTGTGGTCTTGGGTGGGCTTGGGAGACCCAACTTCTCAGAGGCTAAGCTCTGAGCATAACCCAGACAACTGGGATTCACTTGGTTCAGTGGCTCACACCTGTCATCTCAGCTACTCTGGAGGCTGAGGCAAAAAGGTTGGGTCGAATCCCTGGAGTTCAAGGGCAGTTTGGGCAACACAGCAAGACCTTATATGTCACACTCACACACACAAAATTGGGTGATCCTATAGTGTACCTTAAAGGGCTGTTGAGGAGATCCACTGAGATAATACGTATAAATCAGTCAGTAAACTTGAAAACCAGTTGTCATTTTTATTACCCATGTGAAGTCCACTATACAGAAGAAAGCACAGCCACCGCATTACTCATACTTCCTGATGAGAAGGGGAAATGAAGCTACGGCGTCACTTGCCACTCGGCCTTCATCGTTGACGCATTTCTGATTCTGTTTTCTCTTCTGCGTCCCACTTCTGCTCAACCTCTGTCTTAGGGAGAGTTCCAGCCCTCTTCAGCAGAATGCCATTACCTGCTTGCGGGAGGAGTGCTCTGGGTGTCAGAAAACTGGGGTTCAAAGTCTGAGCTCTGCTCTGGGATGCTTGCCAAAGACAGAAGGCCAAGGAGCTAAGCAGTCTGTCTGGGGAGCCCACATTTGTACATAAGACCTTTACAGCATCTCTCTGCTGACTTCCCCTCCCCAGAACAAAGAAGCCCCTGAGCGCTCTTCCAGAAGGGCTCCCCACCTCCAGCTCCCATTGACCAGCTCCAGCCAATGGGAAAGCCCCATAGAGAGAGAACCTGGAAAAGGAGAATGAGGACAAGGATTTCTCCCCCAACCACTTCACTGGGAGGTATATTTGAACCAACTGACCCTTCTACTGAAGACCTCTGCTCCTTTTAAGTACCCTTCTCCACTCCACTCTGTCCCCTTCTGTGGGTAGCCATGAGCTCTCTTGTACTTTTGGGCAAGCAACTCCTCCCACTGACTTATTGCTTCTTGTGTTAACCTTGCCGTCCTCCTACCTGCACTTCTTTGTTGATGCACCCTGTGGAAATAAATACTTCTCAGATCATCCTGCCTGCTTCCTGTCTGGTCTATTGTGGTTGGAATGTGTTCCCTCAAATTCATGCACTGAAAACTTAGCCCCTAAAATCATGTTAATATTATTTGGAACTAGGATCTTTAGAAGGTAAGAGTAGATGATGTCATAAAGATGAGCCACAGGATGGTATTAGTGGCCCTAAGGAAGAAGAAGAGAGACCTGAAGTAGCACACTTCCTGTGTCTCACCATGTTTTGATGCAGCAAGAGGCCTTCTTCAGACTTCCAAGCATCTGGAATTTCCAAACTTCTATGATTTCTAAATTACTTGGTCTCAGGCATTTTACCATGCCTACAAAATGGATGAAGACAGGGAGCCTACTTAATGGAAGTACTACATGGTATGGAAGGATCAATCCCAGGAGGGCAGGCATTGCTCCCCCTCTCCTGCCAACCCTTCAGACCCAGTGTTTCTTATCCCCTTCCCATTTGAGGCTTCAGTTGCTAGCAACAAACGAGTCAGGCCATATCCAAGAAGATGAAGTCTGGCCACCTGAGAAGCCCTGACAAGCTCTTATGGTGTGTGTGTGGGGGGGGGGGGGTTGCAGGGCCGGACTGGAGGGACAAAAGTACCCCCCAAGTGTTCATTTTGGGGGATGCTGCTTGTCTGTGGGTGCATATCCCTTACTTCTTGTGGCCTCCATGGGAGTTTGTTGATTGCCATTAAAGCAAAATTTAGCATCATTTACTTCTTTCTGTCCTGGGCAGAGCCAGGGACTTTGACTTCCTGGAACATCACACTAAGATACCACCACCAAGTGTCATTCCTCAAAAATATTCTTGGGTCCCTTTTCCAAAATGCTGTTCCTTGGACCCCTACCCCACCACTGTGCAGACAGAGGGTATGAGATTCCCTCATGGCCATGGCTGATTGGACAAGAGGTGGGTACCTGGCCCAAGTCCAGGAACATGGTGCCAGGATCTGATTGGCCTGAATGGACCAATCAGATGCTCTCTCAGGGAGGTGGCCTTAGGAAATCTTTGCAGTTCTAGGGAGTTTGTTCCAGCTACTTGAACAAGAAAATATTTTATGCCAGGCACACCTCTAGGCAGAGGACACTAAAGTGGACCAAGTGAGGAGGGACTTCAAGGCAGCCTTTCTGCAGTGTTCCCACAGAGCAGTGTAAAATGCTAAGAGAGAGGAAGGAAGTGCACTTGGAGGAAAGTAGTGGGCACCAGAGAGAGGATCCTAGAGCTTCCAGGGGTCCTGTTGCTGCCCAGCTGCAGCTTCCAGTCCCTGGGGGCAGCTGTACTCCCTGCCTTTGAATCTCTGAAAGAATCTCTGGGATCGCCTGCATTCTTTCCATAAATTCTCCCTTTTTACTTAAGCTTGTGGAAGTGGGCTTTTGTCCGGCGCTGCTGGCCTGTCCCTGCCAGAGCAACATCATGTGATACAATTAGCTCACAGTCCCCAGGGGGCAATTTATCCTTTCTGCAGACATCGTGGCCATAAATTTCTATCTCCACCTGGCTTCCCCTTGCCAACCAGTGAGTGTCCTTCTAGGTTAACCAGCTCTCATGGCCTTTCTATGTCCCTCACCCTGCTTGTCCCCTCACTGCCCCTGGTGGCCTAGCACCCCTCCCCCCATGCTGTCCCCTCCTGTGGCCCCTTGGGCATGCTCTCCCCCTTCACTTCCCTGTCATTTTCCTCCTTGTCTGGCTTTCCTGGTGACACAAGTGTCCCATTTGTTTGCTCACTAGTACCCTCTTAGCGCTCTCCTCCCACGCCCTGGTTTTCACCTTTGGTGTCTAGACACAGCCTTGAGCTAGGTTTGAAGTTTCTAGGCTCCCATTCCGGTCCGGCTACCAAAGCATCTCTGTAGGCACCCCTGTGACTGTCCTAACTTCGCGTGCCCTAAAGTGAGCTCAGTAGCTTCCTTCCCAAGCCTGACCCTTCTCTGTGCAGCCTGGTTTGGTTAATGAGGCAGAAAGTTCCCGTGCCCTTCATCAGTGACTCTCAGACTCAGAGCTGGGGAAGTTTGGCAGGGAAGTTTGGCTGTGCTTCTCATCACTCTGCCAGGAAATACCCACCTCGGGCCTCGCTCAAATCAGGATTCCAATTTCCTTGACCTCCTTTCTGCTTGCATTAGAATGAGTCACAATGGTGCTGGGGTGCCAAGGTGCACCCCTGTGCCTCAAGGGGGCCCAGAGGTCCAGCCTGGAGGCCATGAAGGAAGCCCAGGAAGCTGGCAACTCCTCCTGGAGGTAGCTGTGTGGTCTTCACTCCCCTAGGACTCCATTTCCTCATGGGCACCAGTCAGAAACCCTCTGCTCAGCAGAGAGCAAGGGGGGCTTGAGTGAGTCTGTCTCCAGGTGTGATGGGGAAGGGGGTTGCTGTGAAGGTGCCAGAGCCAAGCCCATCAGACGCATCCATATGAAGAAGTAGAAGGGGAAAGAGCATACGGGAGGTTTTTGTCAACCAGATAGCCTTCTTTTTTACTCATGTGTCATTGACCAGAACAGGATCTCATGGCTGCATATGGAAGGGGACCTGGGAAATGTAGTCCATGTAATGGCTTTGGGAAGTGTCTTTTGCAGGGACTGACACATTAGGTATAATGACCCACTGGTCTCAAAACTTACCATCTACTGTGGTACTGAGACCAGCCTGATGGAAACATTTGGCTTATGGAACAGTCAGGAGCCTCTAGGAAGAGGGTGGGAGTGGTGTTCAGGGGGCCTGGGCTTCCAGGAGGCAGCATGAGTGAATCCCAAGGAGGCACCCAACATCAGAGATGTGTCCTGAATTTGGGGTTATGATGTTCTGTTTCAGCTTCATCATCCAATTTGCTCTCAACTGTCGCTATATACCAAGCTGTTAAATGAAGGGCCTCGGGTCTGCCTGGGCCTGCTATCCAAAGGGGACAACTGCACAGCTCTCAGTAGGTACCTGTCACCCGGTCTCTGTGGTGCTGTGTCCATCTGCTGGGTGTGACTTGAGGGTAAGAGCAGCTGAGCTGGAAAAAGATGGTCCAAGGTGATGAGAAGACTTCATTGTCAACTGGACATGATGGCTGGAAGCCTATAATCCCCCAACACTCTGGGAAACTGAGGCAGGAGGATTACAAGTTCAAGCCCAACCTGAATAACTCAGCAACTGAGAAAGATTCTGTCTCCAAATAAAATAAAATAAAATAAAATAAAGGGCTGGGAATGTAGCCCAGTGCAAAGGTTCTAGCTCCAATACCAAATACTAATATCTATCACTATCCAATTCAGAGGCCTCAGCCATATGTGATTATTTAAATTGACTTAAATTTTAAAAAATTCTCCTACTCACACTGGCCACATTTCAAGTACTCAATGGCTATGTGTAGCTTGTTGATTGGCACAGGTCTAGGCCATTTCCCTCACCACATAAAGTCCTATGGATGGCATGAATCTAGAAGGTGCCTTAAGTGCCAGCAGTATATGCCTTTATGAAAGATGGTATTTGGGCCAGCCATGGTGGCACATGCCCATGATCCCAACACTTGGGATTGAGAGGCAGGAGGATCACTTCAAGTTTGAGACCAGCCTGCTCTACAAAGTGAGCTCAAGGCCAGCCTGACTGCCAACTGAGACCCTGTTTTACTTATTTATTTGTTTGTTTGTTTATTTATTTATTTTTTGTCTTTTTGAGACAGGGTCTCACTATGCAGTTCAGGCTGGCCTTAAGCTCACTTTGTAGCTCAGGCTGGTCTGGAACTCACAACAATCCTCCTGCCTCAGCCTCCCGAGTGCTGGGATTACAGGCATGCGCCACCACGCCTGGCTTGACCTTGTTTTAAAAAGCCAAAAAAAAAAAAAGATGGGATTTGGTAAAAATACAAAACATACTTAGCTGGAACACCAGACAGAGAGGTAGAAAAGGAAAAAGATAAGAGGACAGATATACATAGAGGAAACATCTAGAAAGGTGTGAGGATGGAGACACTGGGGGCACAGTGGGAGAGGAGGTTTGCTCATAAGATCTGAAGAGGGGGACCAGGGAGATGGATCAATGGAATAAACGCTTCCCTGACAAGTGCAAGGACCTGAGTTCAGTCCTTGGTTCTGCAAAAAAAAAAAAATCTGAAGAGGAGCAGGCAGACTCAGGGAGTCAGAGCTGGCATGTGAGGCAGTCTGCGGTCTGGACATGGACAGCTGGTGGCAGGCGCTGAGGATTCCCTAGGCCTCCCTTCGCCTCCCAGGAGACTATGCCACAGTTTGGCCTCCTTCTACGTTGCCTCCCCAGTGGTTTCTTGCTCCTCACAACTTACCCAGCCATGGACAGACTGACACTACCTGCTGCCCACGGCCCCCTGACTCACATCCCCTGCAACCTGGGAAGCATTGCCCAGGGCAGAAGACCTGGCTGGCCTGGCCCCTAGAGAAATCAAGGCTGTCTGCTTCCAAGGGAGGGGCCATTTTCAGTCCACTTGGAGGCAGCCGGCAGGATACGGCGGAACCCGAGGGCAGACCACCCCCCTAAGAGGGGTATAGACGGAATGAGGCACAGCTAGCTCAGGAGAGGGGAAATCACCAAGCATGTGAAGACAAGGAGTTCCCCGCAGCCCGCTCTGTACCTCTACCATCTAGATACTGTGCCCCATACTTCACATCATAGGGAAGACCAACAGAAAGCATTTATTTTTATTTTAAAGAGAAAAAAAAAAAACCAAAAACAAATAAGAAAGACAAAAACAAAAACAAAGCAATGTAAAATAAAAATGGTACGGTATTTCAAAACACAAAAAATGAACAGTGATTGTTATACTACACATTTATATCATCAAAATTATTGCTCAGATTACCAGATATAGGCATGCATGACCAAATGGTTCAAAAAAAGATGTGGTATTTTTATACAATGGAGTATTACCCAACTATAAAAAAGTTAAACTTGAGGCTTTTATAGGTAAATGGATGCAACTACAGTGAAATAAATCAGATCCACATGTGTAAACATCATATTGTCTCCCTAGTGTAAGGACCTTGGACAAATTGCTTAACCTCTCTGTGCTTAGGGTGGCCAATAATAGTGCCTCCTTTGTAGGTATGTAGGAAGAAGACTGGTGAGCAGAGGCACAGAGGAAGCACTGTGGAAATATTGGTATGGTTAGGATTAGGCTGCAGGTGTTTATGGTCCTGTGAAGACCACAAATGAGTAATAAAACCATAATGACATGAGATGAGTGTAGTAATCAGAGTCAGTGAGAGATGTACCCAGGGCCTTCTCACTCCGCTGTAGCCTGGCCCTTTTTATTTCTTTTTTTTTTTTTTTTTTTTTTTTAGGAGAGCAAAGACATGTTTATTCTTTCTAAATGTACAGTGTACACCTTTGCATTTTGTTCAGGGGTAATATTAAATTATAAGAACTTTAGAAATGGTGGTCACTTTTTACAAAGCATCACTATGTCATAGAAATTTCTAAAGTTTTAGTTAAAATATTTGACCTGGAAAAAATTTATGAACATTGCACTG
>PVKA01011658.1:0-60156 GCA_004027165.1 Ctenomys sociabilis | reverse complement strand
TCAGGTGGCTGAGGCAAGAGGATCGCTGTGAGTTTGAGACCAGTCTGGGCTACAAAGTAAGCTCAAGGCCAGCCTGAACTGCATAGCGAGACCCTGTCTCAAAAAGACAAGGAAAAAGAAGGAGGGAAGGAAGGAAGGAAGGAAGGAAGGAAGGAAGGAAGGAAGGAAGGAAGGAAGGAAGGAAGGAAGGAAGGCAGGCAGGCAGGAGGGAAGGAAAGAGGGAGGGAAGGAGTGAGGGAGGGAAGGAGTGAGGGAGGGAGGAAGGAAAGAGGGAAGAAAAGAAGGAGGAATGAAGGACGGAAGAAAGGAGGAAGGAAGAAGGAAGGAAGGAGGGAAGGAAGGGAGGAAGGAAGGAGGGAGGGAGGAAGGAAGAAGGAAGGAAGGAAGGGGCAATGTTCAACAGAACTGAGGACAACTCAGCAGTTGAAGACTGTAACCATTTCCACCATCCGCCCCAGCACACATTTTTAGACTCACAGCCTGATTCCCCCAAATGTAGCCTAGAGCCCTGCAGACTGCTAGGCATGCCTTTCTGGGGCTTTTTATACTATCCCCGGTGTCTAGAATAAGCAGGTATAAATCTTTTCACAAGTACACTACACCACTCCCCTGGCCCATGGGCTCCATATCTGCAAATCCAACCCAACTTCAGACCTGAAATATTTAAGAAAAAGTTACTTCTGTTGTGAACCTACAGAAACACTTTTTGGCCCTTATTGCCCAAATAACACAGTAAAACGCCATGATGCACAGGACATTCACGTTATGCTAAGTGCTACAGGAACCTAGAGTTGGGAGGATGCGTGTGGGCTGTGTGTGGATGCTACACATTTTTATATAAGGGAACGGAGCTCTGGGGGCTGCGGTGAGTGTGGGGTCGTGGGACAGAAGCCCTGTCCATACCAAGGGTCAGCTGTGTTAGCACTAAACCAGCCGGCCGCCCAGTTCCCATCTAGAGCGCCTCCTGCTGGTCTTGCAAACTCTTCCCAGGCTTCCAAGTCAGCTCCAAAGCCTTTTATGATACAAGGTCGTACATTGTTAGCACCACATGATATAGTTACATACAAAAGCCACAATAAGCACCAAAGGTGATTCTAATACTGTAAATAAAGCGGAGCAGGCGCTTGTGGTTTGATGGGTTTGTCCTTTCCTGTAGCTTTTTAGAATTTTCCAAACCCCTGGAATAAGCAGGCAGAGCCTCCTCACAAAGGAAAAGCCCCTTTGTTTTCCCTCCAAGTGGAAAGCTCTCTGAGTGTTCCTGCTAAGCCCCGGAATGGGACCTGATTCCACTCAGAGAGCTGGAGCCTCGCCTCTTCATCTCGCTTTTGCAGATCTGTGAGCACCTCAAACTCAGCAGGACCCAAAACCTGAGCTCCTTCTCACCCTGAGAAGGTGACATCGCTGCTGGTGTTCCCCAACGTGGTGACAAGCACAGTTCCAACCTATGGGGCAGGCATCCAAGGGACGCCCATGCTGAGGGTCCTGCAGCCGCCATCCCTCAGTCACCTCTCCCCAAGCACTAACCCGTCAGTGTCCTTGGACCACCACACCCCAGCACCCCGCAGTGCTGTGGGTGCCACTGTGCCCGCCACCTGCAGCTCCTAACTGGCTTCCTCAGGGGCTCGGGATCCTGATGCATTCTGTGTGTGCTTACAAGCCAGGGAGCCCTCAAGCTACGTCACCAAGTGATTCATGCACAGAACCCAGAGGCTCTTATTAAAGTCTAGTAAGTTGGAAGACACAACTATGCCTCCATTCCTTGGGCCCACATGCCTCATGGGCCAGAGCTCCAGTGTGCGGCCCACGCCACCGAGCCCCACGAGTAATGTGCCTTTGGTTTTTTAAGGACCACTAAATTTACCTGTATGTACCCAAGAAAGAAACCACATGAACACA
This sequence comes from Ctenomys sociabilis, assembly GCA_004027165.1. NCBI lineage: Eukaryota > Metazoa > Chordata > Mammalia > Rodentia > Ctenomyidae > Ctenomys > Ctenomys sociabilis. Next base: position 58,260 of record PVKA01011658.1, on the reverse strand, counting down.
CAGACTATTGTAACAAAGACAACACTCAGACACATAATTGCTTCACTATTGGCTGGAAAATGTTTTAAGTAATTGTATTAAAAGGTATGAATGTCTTGCACAATGGTTTGGGGGAGTTGTTTGTGAGTTTGCTTTTTTGGTTCTGAGAACTGAATTCAGGGTCTTGAGCTTGCCAAGTAGGCACTGAGCCACTGTGCTACATTCCCAGCCTGAAAGGTGGTTTTAAACAAATGAGAAGTTTTTGCTTTGCATTTTGGGCAGCACTAGGAGGCGAACCCAGGGCCCTCCCACCGAAGTGTTCCCCAGTCCTTTTGATTGACTTTTGATCTTGAGACGGGGCTGCCTACGTCTCTGACCTCTCCAGGCTCGGCTCGGGCTCCCAATTCCCCGGCTCAGCCTCCCACAAGACAGCCTGAGAACTGGCGAGACCTCCACCGTATTCTCAGCCCTTCCCCCTCAGGGCCAGGACCGAGCCCAGGCCAAGGCTGGGACTCGCCTCTCAGCCTGCCTTCTTCAACAGCCTGCAGCCCGCAGGTCTGGTCCCAGTCGAGCCTTCTTCTCCCTGGCCAGAGTGCCCACGGGCAGTGCACTTCCTCTAAGCCACGTTCCAAGTGTGGGATGAGCGGAGAGGCGTGGGAGCCCAGCCGCCTGGCTTATTTCCTCTGCCTATCATTAGGACAGGGGGGTGGGAAGAAGGGGTTCGAACCCCTCCTGGCCACGGCCCACAGCAGCCTGTCAGCCCACAGCAAGGCGGGGTGGGGTGGGGTGACGTCAGCACCAGGCAGCTGGCAGAGCCCAGGGCAAGACCGGGCCTGCTCCAGGAAGGCCGAGGCACTGCAGAGCACACCCCAGGCCAACCAGGCTGAGGAGGGACGTCAAGGCCGGGGCGGCCCATAGGCAGAGGGCAGGATCTCGCATGGGGCCCCTGCCCAGCCTCAGAGCTGCCCCCCACCTCCTGCTGCCACAGCCTGTGGAGCAGGAGGCCACGTCTTCCTCACCTCCTGGCTGCAGCCTCTCTGGTTTTGTTTCCTTTTGCCATTTTTGCTTTTATCAATACACATCTGCATAAAGAAACACCACCCTTCTCGCACAGCACTGGTGCCCGGATAGAACACATCTCGGTCGCCCCTGCATCCCCTCCCCAGCTCCCCCACCTATCACTCCCCTCCCTCCCTACTTGCAGAGGAGCCCACTCCCCATTTCCTATTCTTATTTTGTGCTTACTTATACATTGAGTTTCCTCATAGAAGAGAAGCCATCTAAGCTTGTGTGTCTGACTTATTTAGCATTACAGCCCCACGGTGCAGGCATGTGCCTGCAGAGGACTCCCCTCCCTCCTCATGGCAGCGTGGTGCTCCCTGGTGGATAAACACCACAACTGATCTATCCATTGAGCCACAGGTGGACCCATGTGTGGCTTCCAAGATCATGGGAGCAGCCTCTCTGCATACGCGTCTGTGCCCAGAACCCTTGGGGAAGGGGTTGGTCCTGCGTTGGAGACGGCATAGTGCTGCAGCCCCTTGGCAAGGAGGGCCGCAGCAAGGGGGAGGTAGAGTGTGGATCCTGCCTCAGCCTCCAGAACTCAGCTAGCCCCACATGGCCCTATAATGCCAGGAAGGATCCTGCAGATCACCCTAATGACAGCGGCACGAGGGTGAAAGCTTGGCCTCCATGCCTCAGTGTCCCAAGGGATAAAGTGGGTCTGACCACAGGGTTCTCTGACACTTGCCGTGGGCGTGCAATGCATAAAGCACATAGAACCTTGAGTGTCTGGCGCAGCCCAGCATGAAGGTCACTGGGACCCGGGAAGGACAGCCAAAAAGGGTGTCCCCTGTGTGTGGCTGGAGAGGCCCACGTGCAGGGCCAGGAGAGGGTCTGGGCAGCCATCCGCAGGCAGCTACACATCGGGGATGGCTGTGACCACACAGCCACTCTTGTAGACACAGTGGCCCCTGTGTGGAGCCTGAACTGGGGACAAGGACAGATAGGGGAGCAGGGCTAGCCAGGAGGGGCAAGGCCAGCTAGAAGAGCTGAGCCAGGGACCCACAGGCCACCAGGAGAAGGCCCGAGAAGGTCTCTGCAGCACCAGCAGGCCAGGTCCCCGGGGAGACCAACAGAACTTGAGGATGTGACCCTGGATGGAGAAGCAGTAGGCTGGGACAGCACGGGCGGCAGGTGCGGGGGTCAGGTGTGTGCTGAGCCCGCGCTGGGGACCCTGCTTCACACACCACAGCAGCATCAATCTGGGACTGCGGCCCACAGGCTCCCTCTCCAGTCTGCTCATCCTCCCTCCACCGGCCCCCTGCTTCCCGGTCTGGGGACCATCACCAGCCCCTCTTCTCTGACATCAACTCCAGGTACTGTCTACCTCTGTGTCAGGGTTCTTGTACTTAGGAATCTGTGCTCCAGTCCTACCCGTGCTGCCCTTAATCGACAGGATCCCAGAAATGGGCACAGAGGCCAGGTGTCAGTTTAAAGATAAGAATAAATCAAATAAAACCTCAGAGCTACCCCCAAAGAAAAATATACCCCCAAATACCAAATACTTAGTCCTAAAGTGGCAGATGTCTCATCTGGAGTTGAGGACCAGGGAGCCAGCTGTTGATGGGAGCAGGCTGAGGGGTGCAGGGTCAGAGACCCGGCCCCGTGTCCTGTGCCGGCTTCTGCTCCTCAGAAGGGCATCAGCAGCTTTAGGGGCCACGTCCACCTGGAAAGGAAGCGCACAGGCTGAAGCTACAAAGCCAGGCCACGTGTCTCCGACACCTGCTGCGTGTGCCACCGGGGGGGGGGGGGCGTTGGCCACGTTCACCAACCTGAGTGTGAGTGTCAAGCCCAAGCCCCATGCCCTTCTGGATAGAATGCTTTGGGGAAGTCGAGTCACCAGCATGGGGACTGAGAACCACGAGCCACACTGGCTTCCACATGCGCCCCTAGCACTTGGCAGGTGAGACTCAGGCTCCAAAGGCCCCCGGCTCGTTCTGTGGCTGTCACCACTCAGCACACACAGAACATGGAGCTTGGGCTTTTCCTGAAGCCAGAACAAAATATCAGGGCCTTGCACCTTGGCAGTCCTAGTTCTCCCTCTCGCTGCGGGCAGTGACACCCAGCGCCCACGTGAGGTGATTCGGAGGACCCGCAGCAGCCACCGCCCACCTCGACCTTTTCGTGGGGTTCGCAGCTTCCTTCCAGCATGTGGAGCGAGCATTTCTCACGCCTGAGTCATTTCCTTGGGCCAATTAACATGCTTGGGAGGCGGCCTCCGGGGACCTGGCACCGCCCCTCAGAAGGCTGACTCAGGACAGATTGGCTTGGCCTCAACCCCTAAAACCAGCCTGCTCTTCACTCAGAGCCAGAAGGAAGCAGGCAGGTAAGCAGGCAGGTTCCACCACAGCCTCAGGAATCCCAGCCCAGAGGAGGCTCTCGAATGACTGCAGGGAGGGGATTCCACAGAGGAGACAGGTGAGAACAGAGGGGGAGCTCAAGGATGGGGAGGGGTTGCAGTCTACCTGTCTGTCTGTCTGTCTGTCTGTCTGTCTGTCTGTCTGTCTGTCTGTCTGTCTGTCTCTCTCTCTCTGCAAAAAGAAGAGGATGGCAAGTTCAAGTCCAGCTTGGCAATTTACAACTCAGTGAGACCTGTCTCAAAGTAAAAAATATAAAGGGCCGGAGCTGGAGCTCCGTGTAAAGGCCCTGGTTTCAATCTCCAATGCACAGAAAATAGTTTACATTTGTCCAAGCACCATCTGCACCCCTCTCTGAGGCACACCACTGTCACCCGCGGCACCCCCTGCTCCTCTGAAATGCACTGTCCTCCACCTTCCAGCCCATCTGCCTCCACTGAGCTCCCTGAACTTACTCTCCCGCCCTCCCCAGCAGCACCTGGGATTCTCACCAGCCCTGAGCCCATCCTGAGTGGAGGCTTCTCCCAGAGCCCCTGCAGACACTCCTGGTCTGCACCCAGAGCAGACAGGCACACAGGGTCTCCAGGGGCAGTGTGCAGGGCCTGCCTTCCAGCTTTGTGAGCCCAGGCTGCAGCTGGCAGCATGATGCCACAGAAGCCCACGGGCAGGCAGACCCCCGCCACACCCTGCCAGGGGCTCAGTCCATTCATCTTAGGGCAGCAGAGCACAGTGCACTCTGTGGGAGACAGAAGGAAAGGAGGAAAGGGAGGGAAAAGGGGAGGAGGGGAGGGGGTCCAACACCCACCCAGGGTGCGGTGCTGACTGAAGGGACAGGAGAAGGTGGGTGCTGTCCAGAAAGGGTCCAGCGAGGAGGCACCAGCTGGAGGCTAAGACAGCAGCAGCAGCAGAGGTCCTAAGACAAAGGAAAGCACTTCATTCATCAGCCTCTGATCCGGTAGGCCTTTGAAAAATGGTGTAGAGTAAAATTCAAACTGCACCTTTAGGAAATACCAGCAACAATACAAAGCCCTGGATTCAGCCCTGTGTGATTTTTGAAGGTTACATTTTCATGTAGAAGAGAAGACAAAGGAAAGAAAAAGGACAGGCACCAGTCCGATGGCCACGGCATCCTGCTCCCTTTTGTGTCACTAGGCCCATGAAGCCCACACAGGGTGAGAACAAGTGGAGTGCCCCAGAGGCTACACCACCTCTGTCCCCAGCAGTGTGGCTGCAGCACACTTCACTGAAGCCAGCAGCATGAAGCGGCCCTGGACAGGGACCCCACGTGCGCCGGTGCTCAGGACCTACCCAGGGACGTGCATGCGTTGCACTGTGACGCCAGTGTCACACGGAAACACACAGAGCTACCACTTAGTAAAGCGACGCCATGTGTTGGAGGGACAGGGCATTAGCCTTCTCACTACGGCTTGCACATGGTGGCAGTGTCGGGGGACAGTGGCTTTCAGGGTGTTCAGGATGAACGCCACTCTCACCAGACCGGGTCAGCTCTCACTGGGAGACAGTGCTCACTCTCGTGGAACTGGACTAGCAACCACATCAGTGGGCCGGCCTGCTCCACGCGCCCCACCTGCCCTGCCACGGGTCTGCTGCGCTCCAGTGTCGCAGCCCTCACGAATACACACACCTGGTCCTGGGCTCCCTGCCTCCGGAGCGGGGAGCCCGATAAACCACTGTCATTGTAAGTTACCCATTTGGGATTGTCTGTAGCAGCCACAGAATCAGACGAAGACACGAGAGGATCAGAAAGAGAAACTAAAAGGAACTAAGTTACACAACCGGAATTAGGCAGAACGATTAACAATTAGCATGGAGCCCCAGAAATCCCCTTTCCCAAGGGCTGACCTCATCCCAAGTGCCTCCGCGTCCAGGGCAGGCCCCGGCACCTGGCACGAGGCCTCCGATGCATGGAATCATAAAAATAAATAAATAAAATAGGAAAATAACAATAAATTTTTTAAGGTCAATGAAAGAAAGAACGAAAGAAAGAAAGAAAGAAAGAAAGAAAGAAAGAAAGGAAGGAAGGAAGGAAGGAAGGAAGGAAGGAAGGAAGGAAGGAAGGAAGGAAGGAAGGAAGGAAGGAAGGAAGGAAGGAAGGAAAGAAGGAAAGAAGTAAAGAAAGAAGTAAAGAAAGAAAGAAAGAAAGAAAGAAAGAAAGAAAGAAAGAAAGAAAGAAAGAAGAGGCTAAAAGAGACTCGCAAAGCCACAAAGCCACATGCTTGTAAAAAATGACAGTGGTACAGTTCCACAAGTCCTTGTTTATTAATCCAGAGTCACAATTCCCAAGGAGAACCTGTGACCACTAGGGAACCCAGGGTCCATCCTCCGGGGACACTGATTTTGTCCAAGGACTTCTGAAAGGGGAGTTATTTTATGTTAGAACAAACATGGCTAGATTACGAAGTGGGAAGAAAAATCAGTATCTGTCTGGAGTAAAGCAGGAGTCCCCAAAAAGTCCCCCACCAGGGGAGCTCCTGGAGCGCCAGGCCATTGCTCTTTCTGCTTTTTGAGAGTTGTCAGGTGACAAAGCCCAAGAAGATCCACCCTAAACCAACGCCATGGTCGTCACTGTACAATCCCAGTCTGAAGAACAGGAAGCATCAACGGGGCTCCACGAACTCACACCCACTAGGCAAAACACACAGGGAAACCTAACCCTGCCTGCCACAGTGTCCACCCAGCGTGTCCATCAAGGCTGCCCAGACTCAAGGTGGAGAAGCAGAAGGTGGAGAAGACCACAGAAGAGGGTGGTCAGCACCATGATACTGAGTGTGAGGAAGCACAGAAGGAAAACAGCCCACTCCGTGGAGACTAGTGACACAGGCGTTCTATTAACCCAGCTGATGTTCAGGATGGTAGCACTGAGAAAGAGCCTCACAAAACCGCCTCCCGAAAGAGAAGGAAAGAAATCACTGCTTATCCACCAGGGCGGACCACGTCCTATCAGTAGATGCCCTGCCTTATGGCACACTGACTTGGTTTATTTGCCTACAGATAGGGGACAAGGAGATCATTGGCATATGATGATGCGTGAAGATATGCAGGGGTGCTAAGCGCTGCCAGAGTGCCTTCGGGTGTCCTGCAAGGTGTCGATGCACAGCTATCACAAGCCTCAAAGCCACAAGACCAGCGACATCTCAAGGGCACATGAGCTTTGAGGGCAAAGTGGGAAACGAGCAGTGACACAAGGTTCGAAGCCACAGCCAGGAAAGGGCCAGCGCCATCAGTCAGCTGGCAGCAGTCTCAGGCTCGGAGCTGCAGAGGGAGACCAGGAGGCCCCAGCGCTCCTCACAGGACGTTCACCTTTGCCCCCTTGTGTGTTTTGTTAAGGTAAGATACAAAACACACAAACCTGGATGGAGTAATTCTACATGAGCTGTGGTTGAAAAGTACAATGAATGTTTACCAATGTTTAGTAAATGTCAAAAGAAAGTGAGAAAACCACATGACCATGAATGTCCCTCTCTTCAAAGACGCTTACCCTGTCATTCACCATTTTTGGAAACCAGAAATCCTCTTCCTTGAGGGTCTCTAGTTCAACCACCATGGCTGCCATGAGGTCTTGAATGGATTCCAAACACGTACCTGTCATGGCTACTCTGCCACTGGGGAAGAGCCAGAAATTACCCAGTACTAGTTTGGTGAATAAGGTGGACAAGGACCTTTTATAATTTTTATTTCACAGAAATTGCCACAAACATTTTTTTGGGGGGGGAACTGGGGATTGAACTCAGGTCCTTGCTCTTGCCAGGCAAGTGCTTATTCTACTGAGCTACCTCCCCGGACCCCTGCCACAAACATTCTGAATAGGGTCAGGCCATTGAGGCAGCCATGAAAAGCCCCTCAAGGAAGATGACTTCCAAGAGTGCATCAGAAAGTGGCAAGAAGGACGGGATATGCAAACTTGCAGTGAGGATGTTCAGGGGGTTCATGGCAATGTGTCTATTGGTGTAATAATTTTCTTTTCTTTTCTTTGTTTTCTAGTACCAGGAATTGAACTTACGACCTCACACTTTCTAGGCAGGCACTTATGCTGCTGAACTATCTTCCTGGCCCTGTAATAATTTTTTTAAATTTAAATATTAAACATGTATTCTGGTCACATCCCATAAACTGAGACAACTGTATACTCCAGGAATATTCCATCAGAACAGAGACCATTTCTGTCATCACTGAAGTTCCCTCATGACCTCTGTAGCCACCCAAGTTGGCAGGATCCACTGATCTGATTTCCGCAACCACCTTTGCCATGGCTCTCTAACCACGACCCTCAGAGCAGCAGGGAGCTGGATTCTGCCCTGCCAACCAGGGCCCTCCTGTGTCCACACCTCCTCTGCAGGAGCCCAGGGTTTCAGCTGCCCTTGCCAGGTCATGCCAAGAAGAAGACTGTCTTAATAGGTAGGCGTGGTCCCCAACAGATCATTTCAGAAACTGAGGGAAACAGACCCTTGGATCTCAAAGCCTCTGGTGAAGGGCAGAGGCCACGGGTGTGAGACATCTTGAACACCACGAGGAAGCTCCACTCACACTGGCCTTGTTGCGGCCCCACATAACCCCTGCTTCTGTGCCAACAGGAAATCATATTTACAGTGTTTGGAGCCCAGCCACTAACTCCAATCCATATTTATATAGATGTATGTGACTGTCACAATTTCTACATCATGAAATTTTTAGTACAGCCACTGTGAAGGCTGAGAGAGGGCTGCCCTTTGACCACCTGGGGTCAGTCTGGGTAGAGTGCCAGGCAACCCTGTGAGGCTCTAGCCGCACCCTGTCCCCTCCTTCCCACCCCTAGACAGCCACAGAGACTCCTGTCTCTTCTTTCCGTCCAGATATTACACTGAGCTTTAAAAGTTATGTTGTAAATTCTGTCATGTTGTTTCACAATTATAAACATGGTGCTTTAAAATACTTGCATGAGGAGGAAGGACCCAGGTTGGCACAGGGGTGGAAAGTGGCTCTAACCTCTTGGTCAGGAGTCCCTGCCATGCTCCCAGCATCTCTTAGTCCTTGGGGCTGGGAAGCCAAACCTGCAGAGCGCAGGCAGGCTGCAGACCCAGCCCGTGCGTACCCACTACACTGCACTTATGGACCCCTAGCTTGGTGCTGACCCCTTCCAGAGACTGCTGAAAACTTGTTCTTCCACCTCTGTAATGAAAAGCTTTGGAACGAGTGGCCTCTTGAAGCGGTACAAGAAGGCCCTTATTTCTCAGGAGCATTTCACTTCATTCTGAAAACAGTAACAGCTAGGGCCTCCCAGGTCCTGTCTCCTGCTGCTTACAGGAAAGCCACTTGTGGCACCCACCTCATCTGCAAGCAGAACCAACTGGGGTCTTTCAAACCGTGCGTGCCCGGCCATTGCAGAGCACTCACTCACTGGCAGGCCACCGTGGCCGGCAGGCCTGGGGCAGCGGCTCCCCTCAGTTCTTGCTGCCCACCTGGGCACTCTACAGGAGCCCACGTCACAGAGCCTCACACCGCAGCCTTTCCACCTTGTTTCCACTTCCCTTCATGGCTTGTTTTTCTTTCCTTCTTTTCATCTATGGCATCTTGTAAATCCTGTCTAAAGCAGCAGGAGGGCCCAGGTGCGCCTGCATCTCTGCACATGCATGGCAGTGATGTGCGTCCCAAGGTGAGAGCACAGAGTCCCAGGTGTGCAGGGGACCAGGGACACTGAGCAAGCCCATGTCTTCCACCCCCAGTGAGCTCCCTGGGCTCCAGGTCCCTCGGCACTCAAGTATTAGGCGTGGCAGGAGACGGTATCTCCTGGGGCCATGGCAGGCGATCAGAGGACAAAGCTGCTGACATTGCAGATCCCCAGCCTGCACCACCAGCCAGCTAACTACCCTGAGGAGAGGAGAGCTCAATGCAGCAGCCGGCGGAGAGGGAGCACCACAGGTGCTTGACAGCTTCTCTCCTTTGAAGAGGCCATGGCCAGCTTGACTGTCCAACTGAGGAGACGCTGCCTTTGCAGACCTCCGCCTGCAGGCGGATAGACGCCCCTCCTGAGGATGCATTGTCCAGCAGGCTGTCTTCCTGCCTGTGCAGCCAAGTGCGTGTCCACAGCTGCACAGGGATTTCCACTGGTTCTGGTCCTTCCTCCATCCCCACACCTGCTACTGTGCCTGACCTGCAGTGAACACTCAGGATATGTCTGCTTGGTAAAGAAGTGAATCTGATATCCAGTAGGGTCTCACCAGCAGCCAAAGATGTCACTCGTCTCTGAAGAATAAAGAACATCTAAGTGGCATGTCATACCACATGGGACACACAGGGACTATTAGAAACAGGAAGTGTGGGCCTGTTCTGTCAAGATCACATGAGAATCAAGTTGAAAGTCCCTCCTTTTTCTTTCTTTCTTTTTTTTTTGTTTGTTCGTTTGACCCAGTCTCACTATGCCCTTCAAGCTGGCCATGAACTTGCTTCTGTAGCCCAGGCTGGCCTTAAACTCATGGTGATCCTCCTGTCTCGGCCTCAGAGCGCACCACCTACTGTGGTGAAAGTTCCCTCTTGAACTGCTTGGGCAGCCATCAGTGGGTGTGGCCCTGCGCCAAGGAATCCCCAGCCCAAAGGTACACAGCAGTCTGTGCAGGATAGGACACAGCAGGCTTAGTGAAACATTACGCAGCATGCTAACAAACCAGAATGCATGGAGAAATGAGACCCTGCCAGCCACTCAGAGAGCTAGGGGGAACAGAGAGCAAACACCCCCAACACCACCCAGGCTTTGCTTGGCTTCCCCATTGCACATTCACTGTGCTGAAGTCAAGCACTAACCCAGGAAGACCCAGGCCTCTCCGTGATCCTGACTGGACCTCAGCTTCCCTTTCTCTGCCAGCAGTGGCCGCTCACGCAGCATCCAACCTCTCAGCTGCTCCAAGGATGCGCGGTGATATGCCAGGCCCCTGAGCACCCACTGTCACCACCCAGGGGACACTCAGAGCTTGCAGGGTGGACCCGCAGTGCACACCCCCTTCCCAGGTGCAGGGCTCACAGTCCCTGGGGCTTGCACCCCATCTCTCCCTCCTTCTGGGTGCTGGCCTCCAGTCAGCCAGTGACCTGTCGAGGTTTCCGCTCCTGGCTGTAAAACCAGGCAATTGCTCCTCTCACTACACTGCTGGAGGATGAGGACCAGGGTGCAAGAGGGCGGCGCCCTGACCCGCACAGCACGCTCCTGCACGCGTGACCATGGCTTGGCCCAGGTCTGCCTACCTCCAGCCTTCCCTGCCATCCACAGGGACTGCATGGGTCTGCCCCTGCCCTGGGCAGGAGACCCACTTCCCTTTTGTTTGTTTTTAATTTTGATTTTTATAGGACATGCCACAGTGCTAGTGGCCATGCTCCTGGGCAGGGAGTCCGTACAAGGACACAGAACACTCCACACTTCTAAGGCCCCACTCTCCTCTCGCTCTGCCTCCTGGTCCCTGTCCCTCTGCAAAAGATTAGGTCTGTCTCCCCAGCTTCGCTTGTCTTTTAGCCTAAAGCTAAGAGGGACGATGTGGACCCAGATTAACTTGCACACATCTGTCCTAAACAAACTTCCAGAACCCAGAATCTGGGCAAGGTCCCTGCTACATAGGACAGGAACAGAAACAGGGGCAGGGATAAGGATAGAGACAGGGTCTGAGACAGACTGACAGGGACAGACAGGGTCAGGGTCAGGGACAGACACAGAGACCGCACCATCGTCCCTCACAGGATAAACGCTGCCATCACAGTCACTTGGGAAGGACCCTCCCTGGTATCCAGTCCAGGCCGCCACCCCAAGTCCAACCCATCCTGGCCCCTCCAGCCTTCTCCTACCTGGGCCGCCCCATGGGAGGCGCTATCGCTGCCCGGGTGGCACTGGCCCTGCGGGTCACATCCTCCTGGGGTGTGGGCCACGGCACCCCCTCTGCAGCCGCGCTGCCTTCTGCGCCCTACGCGGCACAAGAAGCCAGCTCTGCTTGGACGGTGGGGCTTGGCTAGGGCGGAGGAATGGGAGTGGCCCGGCGGTGAAGCGGGCGGGGAAGAGAGGAGAAGGGGCGGGGACCGCGCGGGAAAGGGGGCGTGGTCCGGCGGGACGGCCGAAGCGCCGAGTCCCCGGAGAGCCCGGAGTTGGGCCTGGTGACGCCCGCTGCCCGCGGCTTCCTGAACTGGAAGACCTGGGGTTCTGCACCCCGTTCCTCTTCTGGGAAAGGCTCTTGACAGCCCGCGTTGCAAGGGGCTGGGAGGTGACAAGCCCGCAGATGAGCGCGGCGCGGCCCGCAGGCGGGTCTGTAGCCCTGGCCTTCATGGCCAGGGCTGTGTGCGCCGGTTGAAAAAGCAGTTTACAAGCTGCCATCCTGATGCCAGGCTGGGTGCGCTTTCAAATTTAAGACTGAGCTACCCTGTAATTTCAGCTACTCCTGAGGTGAAAGAGGATAAATGCCGCCTAGGCAGATTAGGAGACACGGTCTCAAAGTTTTAAAAAAGGCGAAGGCTGGCGTGCTTTTCACCGATAGTGCTCCTGGAGCCTATCTCCAGGACCAAAGGAAGCAAAACCCAAACCGAGCAAACAAAATCCCACTTCTCCGAAGGCTCCCTTTCCAGCCAAGAAATCTGGGCAATGCCCAAGGTTCAGCTGGGAAAGGGACAGGCGCAGGGCAGGCAGGGAGGCTCCGAGCTCAGCCGCCGCCCAGGATCTGCGGCTGGAGACAGCCCTGCCCCACTCCTGCCCTCCCACCCGTGCCCCACTGAGCAGGGCCTGATTGGCCACCTCCTCCTGGACATCCTCCCAGCATGCCCCTCCCTTCCCCATTGCCTCAGGGTGCTCCTGCGGGCCCTAGCCACCCCAGCCCACCCCTCCTGTACCCCTCCAGAGCTCATGCACTGGGCTGACCTTGGCAATGCCAGGATGGAGGACAGTGGAAGGGACCCAGCTGCTGTAAAGGAGGACAGCAGCCCTCATGCAGCCGGTGCAGTGACAGTCTGTGTTCTGCCTGTGTCCAGAGGCATGGCAGGTTCCTCTGTCTCAGGGCAGCAGGCTTACACCAGGCAGCCGGCTGTGTGAATTCCTTAGCTGTCCCAGCTCAGTCACAGCCCGGAGCTGCCCGGGGTCAGTCGTGACTGGAGCCCTGGGGCAGATTTTCAGGTTTCCGGTGAGTCCCTCCTGTGGCCCAGGTTGTGGACAATTGTCCCTTTCAGCTTCTGCACTGATTCTAGGACTGTGTAGCACCGGCAGCCACTCCCTCCACCCCTGAGCAGCAGGCCTGCCTTCACGCCGCAGGACACAGCTCAAGCCCGGCGCTGGCAGGTGCACACTTCTCTTGCCATTTACGCACTGGGCCTTGTGGAGCAGTTGACAAACAAAAGGTGAAACTAATGTGTATCACTAAGTAGAAATAAAAACAAAGTTTCTTCTCTTTTTCTTTTTTTGAAATAGGGTCTTCTATCATCAAAGTAGGCCTCAAAATCCAGAGTTCCAGGGACTCCCCTGCATACAAAGTAAGGCCCCAGGCAGATGCCATAACTCAGCTTTCCTTTCTCTAAAGCACTCACCCCTCTCCCAACCCTGGGTGAGTGTGTGTGTGTGTGTGTGTGTGTGTGTGTGTGTGTGTTTAGGACAGGACCTACAGTGTCTACAGGGTCTCACTGCATAGATCATACTCCTAGTGATCCTCCTGTTTACAGCGTCCCAAGTGCTGGGATCACAGGCACTGGCCATCATTCCTGCTCTCAATTGCTGTCTCAGCTGGCCTAGGGGCAGGGGGCAGCACTGCAGGCCTGGGGAATCAAACTCCTAGCCCTGCATTGTCCTAAGCAGGTGCTTTAATCCATTGAGCTATTTGGCCAGCCCTTGCTCTCCCAATCCTGCCCCAAGTGTCCTGCTAGACAGAGTTTTCTGCAGTCAGATGAGACTTTCAAATACCCCTGCTGGACCTCCCGCAGTCATAAGATTTGAAGATCTCCCCAGCTATGACAGTGCATCTTTATTGTGCCAACTTAACTGGCTTGGGAACTGCCTGGGAGATTAAAGCACAGACCTGGCTGGCTGGGTGGCGTGTGGAGGCGGGCCGTGGAGGCCTGTCTCGATTCCCCGGCCCCTCCCTCTCTGATCCCGGGCGCCTCCCTCCTCTCTGACACTCCTGCCCTGCTCTGCTTCCTGACCTCCACAGACTGCCTCTGCGCAGCTGCTGCAGTATGCAGACGCACAGGACACATTCTTGTGTTTCAGCAAAAGGCACAACTACCATTGTCACCTGCTGAAGATGTGACCACACTGTCTTGGACAAACTTTTCTATAAACAGGAGCCCCTTCCGGTGCCAGATACCTTCTAGAGAGCCCCCTGCACCACCATGCCACCTTTGCAAAGCTTAGCATCCAGAAGACACAATTGTCTGCATCTGCCCCAACCCCATTGTCCTATCCCTGCTTATGAAGCTTTTCAGCTCCACAGACTTTGTACTGGCGGCGGGTTCTCCAGGCATGCATGTGACACAAAATCACCCTGACCATGCAACATGATCCATGTTTTAAGCATTTCCCATGAGCCATGGGGTTGCAGAAGAAATTGAAGGATTGTTCCTTACATCCACAATCACTAGGCTCAAGGGCAAGAAAGGGAAAGCCCTTCTGTGCTTGGTTCCCAGCAGCCCCAAGGCCAGGGATGAGATCTTTAAACCATGGAGGGAAGAACACTTGAAAGTGTAAATCTGCTTTTGTACTCAGACTCAGAATGGAAGAGTTGACCAGAAGGCATGAAGAAGAGCAGCAGAAGGAGGTGGCTGGTGTTCCTTAGACTCCAGAAAGTCCCTGAGTGGTGGCCCAGAGTCCTTACTCTCCATCACCACCAAACAAGACAAACCCTGGCCTCCTCCAAGGGAAGAGATTGCTGAGGAATTCTGGAGGAGAGAAAACCACACTGCATCTCTGGAGGAAGCCCTGGGTGTCCAGCACCAGCCATGCAGTGCTACTGCCTGGGCCGCACACAGCCCAGCCCCGCTCAGAGGGTGCAGCAAAGCAGCCAGGAACCTACCAGAGCCCTCAAAGTAGAGAACTTGGAGGACCCCAGGTGACTGCGGCCCAGCATAGGCCCGTGGGCCTCCATTTTTCATATCCACAAGCAGAAGTGAGTCCAATCATAGAGAAATAAAGAGCATTACTCGTTTGCACACGGGGCCTCGGTGGCTGTGAACTTGCTGCACCTGTTGATGCCATTTAGGGAGCTGCCTGTAACCTCCTCACAGAACCTCAGCACAGGCTGAAACCACTGTCCCAGATGGGCTTCCTCGACAGCCCCACCCTTCTGCTGTCCGGCACATCTGTAGCCCACGGACCTCCAAACAACTGCTCTCCCACCTGTGCTTCTCACACCCGCCCGCTGCAACCACTCAGCTTTGATCAGCTCAGCATGTCCGTGACCCTGAGCAGTGGTCCGTGGGTTCCTGTGATCAGCCCTCTGTTCAGAGTTCTCTGGTTTTGTAAGCCCTTCACCAAGCCCAAAGCCACAAGTGCACTGGAAATCAGCGCTGGTGAGAATGAAGTGCACATCACAGGACTGTCAAGGCAACGAACCACTTCTTAAACTCCTTGATCAGAGGAAAGAAAAGTAGACAGGCCAGGGCTGTTGTTCTGTTACTGTTGTTCTGTTACTGCACAAAACAAGCCCACTGTGCCCAGTTTGCATCACCAATAGGCCTGGTGACTTCCCAGTCCTGTCACACACACACACACACACACACACACACACACACACACACACACGTTGTATGATGGCTTTGACATAAAATATTGAAAGCACCCATAACCAAACAGACAGCCCTTCTCAGCTTTCCCTTGCTGTTCAGGACAAGCCACAGGAAACCTCTGTCCTTAGCCACATGGCAGACGTATGGCAAAGCACATGCCTCTGTGAACTCATTTCTAATTTAGTACTCCTGCCCTTGTGATTCTAGACGGTTCATGCTTCTGTAGCTGGCCTCTACATTTTCTCTCTTTTAAAATCCCCTGCCCAAGCCTAGACCTTCACGTTGGAGTCTTCCAACCCTGCGATTCCTTCTGCACACAACTGCCAGTGTCTTCTCCCCAAGTGGTTTCCTTTTGAAATGATCACTATGGTAAAAGACCGTTCCCTCTTAACTTAGAGTGGTCCTGTTGAATTGCTCCTTATCCAATTTATGAGCAAAGTGTAATTGCCTTCCCCTTGAGTATGGGCTGATCTCACTTACTCAACAAAAGAAGGTAGGACTGGCTTTCTGGGATCTACAAGCCCAGTCACAGAGCCTTCCAGGTCTTGTCTGTCCTTCACACCCAAGGTGCCCTGAGCCTCTAGGTAAGACGTACCACTGTCCTTGACCGAAAGTCCAGCTCTGTGGAACCCACACGCAGGCCCTGCTCTTCCAGCCAGAGCCGCCTCCAGCCTTGGGCGCGCACCAGCCTGGGCGTCCTCCCCACTGCTCCAGGCAGCAGCTGCCTGGCCGCATCCACTCCGAGGCCCTGCATCCCGGCAGCCCACGGGAGTGCCTATCAGCACACCGAGCCATAAACGACACTGCTGCTTTAAGTCACAAAATGTCACAGTCACGTTAGGACAATAGCTTAAAACACGACCACACTCAGGAACGTGTCATGGCTCCCCGTGGTACACCCTGAGCTGTACAAAGTCAGCCTAGCCTGTCAGAGTGGAAGCAGCATCCAGCCTGAGAACTGTCCCATTACAGCAGTGTGCCTGAAGATTGTTACTAGAATGATCTCCGTAGCAAACAAAAGGAAAGTGTGAGCCATGATATGGCCAAATGGGTTTTGTTTTGTGCATATTATCTTGAGTAAAAGCAGTAGCTCTAACTACATACTTAAGAAAATGCTATCCACCTGGATAATGAAGTTTCTAATCTCATTTCAATGACTTACTAAGAAGCAGTACAACCCATGAGAGGAAAATCTCCACTCTCAAAGGACCTTGGAAAAGCATGGAGCATACCACTACCTCTGCCAGTAGAAGAACAAGGAAACGCCTGTCGCTCAGGTAGGCCACACTTCTTGGACCATTTCCCCAGTGCCCAGAGAAACTTCCACCCGTTTCTCTTATCTTTCTTCATGATAGAACTCCTGGCCACAGCTCAGCAGCAGGGAGCTGCTGTCCAGCAGTATTCACTATTACCCATGACCACTCTGCTGGACAGAAGAGGGGGTGAGTGGCTAGCGCTCAGCCTTGGGCCCCAGCACTGGGACAGGGAGCTACCTGTCTCCCTGATTCTTTCTTTCCCTTGTATACTGAAGGGCATATCGCTGCCTTCAGAGCCCTGCGGTCACTGAGCTGCTCCCACTCGGGGAGGACTAGAGCTGCTGATGAACTCAGCTGATGGTCTAGAGCCTAAGCCAGCAGTGCCCTTGGGCAGGTGGAGAGCCCTGAGTGTTGAGTTCTTCCGAGGGCCATGACAACAGCAGTGTTTCATCTCAGCTCCTTATTAACAACAAGAAAGACTCGGGATGCACATTGCACCAGATTAGCAGGACAAAGGATAGCATGAGTGTGACTTTGACATATCCTGAGCAGAACCTTGACGTGGGCTCTCAGGAAGTAGCTGCCAAGGTTCCCTCTCTTGTTCCCCTACACAATGTCACAGAGCATGTAGTCTCTGGAAACATCTGGCTATTTTAAATTAAATAAAATTTAAAATTCACTTTCTCAGTTGTACGAATGCATTTCAAGACCTCAAGACCCACACCTGGCTAGTGGCTGCCATCCCGAATAATCTCAGGACCCTGGATCACAGGGAAATGTTGCTCTGGACTCACTGCTTGAAGTCTGAACAACGCAGGGCCTCTGGAGCAGAGGTCTTTCCCTGGGAGTCTTGTCTTCATCCAGCATGGACAAGGTAGTTGTTTTAAATCTATACGTGGCCCAGGGTCCTCCACACCTCTCTCCTTCCTTTCAGTCAGCCGGTGTTCGGTGGCCCTGCGCGCTCCTGCCCACTCACTCCCCCTAGTCTGCACTCGATCTGTATTACCGCAGTTCCTTCATAGAATGCTTTGTAATTACATAATCTCATGTCTATATTGTAATTTTGCTAGTGAACATAAAGGCAAGATCTTCAGAGACAGGGCCCTATGTATTTTGAGGGAGTGGAGAATCTCTGTTCTCTATTCTCAAACACAAAGATACAACTAGATAAAAATCCAGAATGTGAGAACCAGCTGCGGAGGAAGATAGAGAGGGTTTCTTATCTCCTTACCTCAAACATCCTGCACCCCCACGGGGATTCCCAGCAGAGCCGAGGTGGGCTCGCCAGCCACAGGGCCATGAAGCCGGCAGCAGGATATTCACTGCCTTTGGGTTAAAAATAAAAGGCAGAGGATTGAAGATGTAATTGTGTTAGCAAATACAAGTAAAGTCATACTACGCTCCACATTTTTGTCATTCTCTTCTTTACGATAAAAAATAATCATCACTTTCCCTGTACATGTGCCTCACCCCATATTAACTGTGCACTTGTGCAGTAATTTGGAGATTTTCTTTCTGAGCCCAGGCAGGACAATAATGACCTAGAACATCTAGGAAGGAAAAGGTGGCCACAGAAAAGAAGCATAGGTGCCCAGAATCCAGGGCTCTCCCACAGTAGGACGAACCTGCCCCAGCCGGGCCCAGGAAAGCCTGGCCACGGGCAGCGGCGGCTGCTGCTAGGAGGAGAGGGCTTTGTAAGGAGCAGAGGTCAGACAGGAAGAGAGCGTGCTTCTGCTTTCTCTGCAGTGTGCGCCCTGCTCCAGGCCTGGGGACCTCCAAGGGGCAGGGAAAGCCATCGATCTGGGAGAGGCCCTGAAACAGACTCTACTCAAGCAGTGCTACCACAGAGGGGGAGAGCAGGGGACATCCATGAGGACAGCCCGGGCCACACATGTGGGCCTGGGACCGAGCAGGCTCCGACATCACTGCATCCTCGTAGACAGACTCGGCACAGTTTAGTATGGCTCAGCCCTAAGGTCTGGGCAGTATTGGTCTATTGCAAAGGTTATTATATTTTTCTTTCAGTTTCTGAATGTTCAGTGTTAGTGCAGTAAAAAGATGTACAATTGATTTTTGGATGTTGGTATTGTCACCTCACTTATTGTCGCTGTTAACTTCTGTATAAATTCCATGGGATTTTAGACCAAGCAGCAGACGCGGCTTCCTTCCTGACGTAGGCGGCTTGAATCTCTCTTACTTTGCCGGCTCACTGGTGTGACATTGAGTTGGACACTGTGTGCCATCCTGCCACGCAGAGTCTGGCTACATCTGGGATGACGTCAGCGGTAGATTTTCTTAGGTACCCATCAGCAGATTGGGGAAATTTCTCCCTAGTCCTAATTTGCTGAAAGGTTCACTGGGAATTGCTGTTGGATTTTAACAAATGCTTTTTCTGCATCTACTGAGATAGTCATATGATTTTTAGTTTATTAATATGATGATTTGCCCTTATGATTGCCACAGCTAAGCCAGTCTTACATTTTGGAAATAAAGCCCACTCATTATGATGTTTTTGCCTTTTTATATATTGCTGCATTTTTATCTACCAGCATTCTATCTAAAATTCTTATTCCTGGGCTCATGGGGAATGAGGAATAGAGGAATACCAATCTGTACTTTTCCTGCTATAGTGTGCTTCCCTGAATGTAAAACCTGACTGGAGATCAACAATCCTAGCCCAGGGGCCAGGGAGACAGCTTGGCAATGTAAGCGCCTGCCTGGAAAGAGCAAGGACCTGGGTTCGATCCCTGAACCGCATGCTCTGCCAGCCAGGGAACCACGGTGTGCTGTGCTGGCCCCTGAAACCAGGCATGGTGATGTATGGTTGCAATCCCAGCACTGGGGAGGCTGAGACAGAAAGATCACTGTGAGTCTGAGCTGCATGCGACCCTGTGCCAAACAAATAAATAAATAAAGGATTTTTTTAAATGCTAGCCCCACTCAGCCCCTCCTGGCCTTCCTTGCTATTACAGAGCAGCTGTGTAGCAAGACAGGGAAGTGCAATCTCCTGCATGACACTGCCGTCACCGTGGTAACCACACTAAAGTTTATTCTCCAATTCGTTCTGATTGGAGGGGAAACAAGGTGCCTTATTTCATTTTGATAGCTAGGTGATCCTAGCCACATACAAACAGGGAGATGGCAGGAGTTGAGGAGATTTATTTCTTCTCAGTTCTCTGGGTTTGGATACAACTGATACTGGGTCAGCTGCCCTGCGCTGAGGCCGGAACTCGCATCAGCAAAGAGCAGCCATGGCTTCATCCCCTTCTTTCTCACCTCTCAGGGGTCATGATCCTTTGGTGTCTTCTAGCCTCTTAGAAGCCCTGGATTTGTGTATCTAGACCAGGTATTTGGCTGTTTCCAGTGACAGAGCAAGTCTAGATCTGACTGTGCTGCTTAGGACACAGTAGAGATGTGCCAGCATTGCTTACAGTAGCATTCATTATACTGATCAACAATATTTTCTTTCAGTGCAGGTTGGAAGCATTCTTAAAATCTTTACAAGACAACATAATACAGAATTAAGCCATGTTAGCCAAGACCAAGGCTGCTGGGGAAGGACTGCACGGAGAACAGCACCAGCTAAGAGGAGCTGCCTCGCTGCTGGATCCTGGGGCAGAAGATCCAGGGAGGAGGCCCCGGCCTGCAGGGAAGACTCCTGTGGCTGCCCCTGGGAGTGGGACCCAAAGGAGAGCTGTGAGCAGGTGGGCGGAGAAGAAGGAAGTAGAAAGGGGAGCGGAAGATGCTTGCAGGCCAGAGAACACAGGAATTTGAAAAGAAGAGGCATTGGCAATGGCACGGGTTCCACACCAGAAGGGAGAAATAGAGAGAATTCTGAGAATAGTCCAAAACTATTGCTGAAGATTTTAGTGCAGTCCTTAACCCAAGATGTGGAACTAAGCTAGATGCTCTTCATTTTCACCCGGGGGGCAGGCCTCGCATGGCAGGTGACGCTAAGGGTTGCTCTCAGTCCCTGTCCTGCCTCAGTCCACTTTACTCCCCTGAGCTAGCTCGCTGGCCCCCTGGGTGCTTATTAACAGAGGAAGACAGTACAGTACCTGTGCACAGTGGAATAACTACCCAGCTATTACAAAAAGAGAAAACATGATCATTTTCAGCAGCGTGGATGCCACCAGAGGGCATTCAGTCTTCCCAGTGAAATAGCCGAGGTGTAGGAAGATGAACGCCACGTGCTTTCAATGGCTTGTTGGAGCCACAGACTTTGATCTCATAGCAGCAGACAGAAGAGCAACAGGTACCAGAGGCCGGGAGGATGGATGGAGTAGGAACGGGGGCAGGGACACAAGATGGTTCACGGGAACAGAGAGCCTTTGGACGGGAAGGACAATGTCTAAGGTCCCTCGCACCACAGGGTAACTGTGCCTGAGAACCATCAATTGTCTCTGTCCCTAAAAAAACTACTAAAGAAAACTCTGAGTGTCACTAACACTAAGAAACGGCCTATGTCTTTTTTATTTTATTTATTTATTTATTTACTTATTTATTTTTGCAGAACCAGGGATTGAACTCAGGCCCTTGCACTTGCCAGGGAAGCGCTTATTCCACTGAGCCGTCTCCCCAGCCCCCTGGTCTAGGTCTGAGGTGATGATTCCCCGTTCACCCTGATCTCAGCAAACGCGCTGTACACTGCACCAAAACACCACACTCTACCTCATGAATGTGTACAATTCTGTGTCAAGTAGAAAAATTTTTAAACATTGTACAGAAACGTCCAAAGGCCTCAAGTCCCTTTAAGAAAGACTTCAAGGTTATCCAAAGCCTGTATGAGTCTTTTCACTCACTCTTCTCCCACATGCATTTTCAGGAGGTTTTCCAGAAGCCACAGGATATGTGACAGTTCAAAGATCAAATGTAGAAGACACAAAAATTCAACTGTCTCCTATTGTGCTAAACATGAAAGATTTTTCAAAACGACGTAAACCAATTTTGCTGCTCGTCTAGATTTTGTTTGTAAAACATAATTATTTTATAAGAGAAACATTATTTTACGTGAGCAGGTATAAGTTTATTGGTGTGTTTTATGGCCTATCAGATTTTCTGTCGAGGTCTGAGTTTCCGTTGCTGATACGGTTGACGCCTGCCGAAGCTCATGGACGCCCTCAGTCGTCCTCAAGAGTGAGGGATGCTCCGGGCCAACGCTGAGAGCTGCTGCGCCCCATCTTGCCCCCAGCTCTGTAGATCCCACTGGGCAGATCAGGGAGACTTCCTCCCAGGGGAGAGGGCAACAGACAAATGGAGACGTGGGGAGGGAAGGGCGCCCCCACGACCCACAGCAGCCCGAGAGGGTCCCCTCTCAATCACCACGGAGGCTTCGCTGCAGTCTCAGGCTGCGCGAGTCCGCCTGAATCCTCCAGGGATGTGCGGAGCTGCCAGATCCATGTCCACCTCCCTCCGTCACGGCTTTCTTGGCTGTCAGATGGCCCGTGCCCGATAGCCAGCCACAAATGCGGGAGGGAAAAGCAACAACGTCAGCACACTGGGCCACTGGCCATCCAGTGAACACCTCGGTATCACACCCCACTCGGAGCCGGGCCCAGCTCAAGCAGTGCGCCCTCCTTGTTTTACAGACAGTAAATCGCCCCATTGAGCTACAGGCCTAGCCAAGACCAGGCAGAGAAGAAGAGCTGCCTGGCGTCTCTGCGTTGCCCCCACGGGGTGTCCTCGCCATGCCAGTTCACTAGCTGCTTTCACTGCTCCTCCACCGACCCTGTCATGGGGACACTGTTTGTGAAGGAAAATCACCCTAAAGTGGGCGGGATCTCAGGCTTGCTCCCTAGCCTTGGCAGCATCTCCTAGGCATGACGGGGCCCCACCTCTCCACACTGTACCCCGGCTGAGCCCCCAGCTCTCCCCTGGCGTGTCTGTGGGTGTGCAGCAGGTCACTTCATGGCACCGACAGCTTGGTTTGCTCCATGGTCGCATAATAGCATAGCCCCGTGTCACAGCACAAAGGCATGCTGGCAAGCACTGACCACGTGTGCTTGGTCAGTGGTGGCCCCATGAGCCCCTACCTCCGGGTGACAGCAGGGTCTCCTTGCTCTGCACAAGCACTCTGGGACGTCTGCGCAGCGATGGAATTGCCAAAGGGTGCATTTCTCGACTGGACCACACTGCAGTGAACTCCCATCTGGAGCGGCCCATGCCGGCATTAGCCTTCCCATCTTATCAGGTTGCTGTAACTTATAAGAGACATTTGCATTGCAGAAGCGATCATTACCCACAAGATATTAGCTCTATGTGCATACTCCACTTTCAGTTTCGGATATAGGAAACAGCATGGGAACCCCTGCTGTTATGCCGAGGAGTGTTGAGAAAATGGCAGGAATTCCACACGTGCGTCTGCATTTTCCCTGATTAGTACTACACAAATGTGCAGTGGATGTTACTGGCGTGTTCTAGGGGTGAGCGTAGCCTAGTGTCATTTGGGCTTGGGAGAGTTTGGGAGAGGGGGCCAGTACCTCGGGCGCAAGTGACAAGTCCTTCTCTCCAAAAACACTAGCCAAACCACACTTAGGAAGCAGGATATGGCAGTGCAGGCACTCAGCCCTGAAGTAGCCAAGGATGAAATGTATAAACAACCTGGGCTCTCAGGGGTGGGAAACTCAGCCAACACCCTAAAGAACGATCAGAATTAAATCCAAACAGTCTCTCAAGATAATGAGAGAACTCGGGGCAGCAGAGGCTGGGCTCGCACTAGGCAGTTTCACAACATTCCTTACGTAAACTCAGAAATTGAACCATTGTCCCACTCAAGCGGCTCTACTTCTGTCTCTCCTCCAGGGCTGAACACTTTTATCCCAACTTGAATCATTTCCTGTCTTAATAACTGCAATATGTCCTTGTTCCTCCAGCACTCCGGAAGCCCAAGTCCCTGATGCCAAGAGCCCCCCCCCACCCCGCCACACTGCCAAATGCCAGTCCCAAGGTGCTGCTGTTAGATGTGACGCACGCACAGGTGTGCAAGCTGAGGTCCCCACCAGTGGTCCGCAGCACATGCCAACACCTGACTTAGCGGTTACTTCCTGCCCTTGTTTACTGACAAGCACAGCACTTTGGCCTGCCTTTGTTCACTGCGGTGTGGTCATTGTTTTGAATAAAGCGTGGTATGAAGAGGAATCTTCCAAATACGATTAAAGGCCAGGCATGGTGCCTGCAACCCCAGTGCTTCAGGAGGTTGAGGCAGGAGGAGCACCAGGAGTTTGAAGCCAGCCTGGGCTCCACAATGAGATCAAGGCCAGCATGAGCTACATAGTGAGACCCGTCTCAAAAAAGAAAATAAACGCAGAAGACCGAATGACGGCTGGGCAGCCTCCTCCACCCACCGAAGCCTTTTCCTGACTGCAGTCACTCTCGGTCTCTCCCACTTCATTTGGGTTTTCCCTTTCTGTTCTCTTTCCTACATCCATCAGAGTGTGCCCAGCTGTCTCTGTGTCCTTCACCAGGACTATCCTCGTCCCAAGACTGGGCTCACTCTGCAACCAGGTGGGGGCCACCTCAGCCAAGGGACTCCCAAGGCAGACAGCTGGAGGAAAGCGCTTGTCACTCCAGCCAGAGTGGGGTCCTGAACACAGCGGCACAGAGTGGAGATGGCACCCATGGGAATCACGACTGTCCCACCTCTGGTCCACAGGGGTGGGTTCAGAGCAGGGACGGCCTGGATGCTCAAGCTGGAGGGCCCCACAGGCTGGGGTTGGGTACCCCTTGCTGAGATAAGGGACAGAGAAGGGGCTCGGGCAGAGGCCTGGCCTGGCCCTGCCCATGTGGAGCCAGCTGCCTGGATGCCCTGGAGCCCCCGGCAGCATCTCTGCAGACTGGGCCCAGAAGCAGTTTGTCCTGAAAACCAGTGCTTGGGCACGGTGGGCATGGAAGTCTGCAAGCAGCCTTCTCTGCTTTTTAGAGAATTTGCATTAGTACAGTGCATAATTAGCTTTGGTTAGTTCGTAGTATATAATGGTTGGATTCATCTTAGGTGGCAAATACAAGTCTTTAACACCTGTTTTTAATTTTTTAAATATTTATTTACTTGACATGGGGTCTCACTACACAGTTCAAACTCGTAGTGATCCTCCTGTCTTAGCCTCCGCGGTGCTGAGATTACAGGTATGCACCACCACACCCAGTTTTGGTGGCCGGCATGATGCACCCGGGGGTCTGGGGCCAGCGGCGTACGGTACTGGGGATTGAACCCCGGTCCTTGAGCTTGTGAGGCAGCTGCTTAGACTGCTGAGCTATCTCCCCGCCCTTTAACACCTCTTAATTCTCTTGATTGCCCTTCCCTTCCCTCCCTCCACTCCCTCCATCTCTGGATCAGCCGCCCACTTGCAAGATCCACCTCTGTTTCCCGTCCTCTGCCTTTTGTTTTCTCTTATACTCCGAGTTCTCATTTCCTTCTAAAGAAACCACGCAGCACTGAAGCTGGTGCCTGAGTTACTCCACACAGCACTATGGTCTCAAGGTGCATCGGTCCTCCTGCGGACGGCCAAAGCTCATCCCTCTTCATGGCAGAGCAGCACAGGCTCTCCTCCCTTAGCAACCGAGCTCTGTCGCTGCAGAAGGTCATTCACCGAACTGGCAGCTAAGTGAAGACCTGCGCAGGGTGCACACTACAATATTTAGTCACATAACGCTGGTTACATGCAGCACATAAGACGATGTGGCACTACCCAATCCCACACTGCAAAAATTAGGTTATTATATAAAAATGGGTTCTGTGCCCAGAAAGGGATGCTGAGGCTCTGATGCACAGGAACATACCAGAAAGAGACAGCTCTACAGGCCGAGCAACGGACTGCAGGTCCACATGGCTCAGCGTGCAAGAAGTCCGAATGGGCGTCATACGGCAGAAGGGGAATAGCTGGGTCAAACACAGCTTCTATCTTTTTTTTTTTTTCAGTACCAGGGATTTGTGCCATCGCAAATCAGGACACTGTGCTTACCAGGCAGGCATTTATTCTACTGAGCCGTCTCCCCAGCCCCAGCTTTGGTCTTTTGAAGAAGCATCACCAACTTCACTGATAATGGCTGTACCAGTCTACACTCCCACCAACAGTGCTTCTTGCTCTCCTCGGCCTCACCTGCGGTCCCCACGGGAGGTGCAGTACGGGTGGGGGTGTTTCCGCTTTTGTGTCTATGGAAAGGCTGTTGTCAAGCAGACAGAATTTGGGACAAGGCTCTGCTGTATACAACCATACGACAAACCGTCCTCACCCCACCAAAACTATACAGATGCTAGACCTGAGTACGGGCATGAACCAAACTTGGACCAAAGTCTGCCCAGAAAAACACAAAGAACTTTAGCATCATTCTAATACATGGTGAAGTTTCCAGAGAGGCAATTTCAAGGGAAACTGAACTTGATTTTTTTTTTTTTCTGGAAGTTGGTGAAGAATTTTTCACCGCAGGAGAAAGCCACACTGCTGAGAGCAGCCACAGCACTTGGGTGTCCTGAGGGACGCAGCTTCACACTTGTCAGCAGCAGCTGATTACAGACTTCTCTGCGGGCAGCTGCAGCAGTGTAGCCTCTCCTATCTCCTGGTTCCACCATGTCCATGTCCGGCCCAAGCATGGGTATGAGTGAGGCTTTATTTGTTCTTTACATTAGGATTACAGCAATTGGTATGGCTCAGATCGAGAATGCCCCCCAAAGGCCTCATAGGGTCACAGGCAGGGCTTTGAGGAGGCTCATGGAGCTTATAGCTGACTGGCCACTGGGAGGTGGGCCTGGCTGGAAGGGGGCCATGGAGCATGTGACCTGGAAGAGTTCATCCCCCTCCCCAGCTCCCCTTGCTCTCTCTGCTTCCTTCCCACCATGATACGAGCAGCACCTTCTACCAGGCCCTTGTGCCAGTTCTTCCTGCCTAGGAACCACCTGGCTTGGGCTGAAAAGGTGAGCCAAAATATGCCTTTCCTTCTTCAAATTGTGGGTGTCGAATATTTTGTCCCACTACAAGAAAAGTGACTAAGACAAAAATGTATTTCATTTTTTAAATTTTCATTTCAGTCACTTATTCATGGATCTAATCTTAGTACAGGAAAAAGGATATTATATACATTTGTTACCAGAAAGGGTTTGGCCTAAGCATGTAGCCCAGGAGAGAAACAGACAGACAGTGACAGAGGCAGAAACTGGGGCAAGATGGGGAAAGGAGGAGGAAGGAGAAAGAAAAGCCTGAAAAGAGAACAGAAAAGAAGAAGAGAGAGGGGAAGAGGGGAAGGGCAAGGGTCAGAGGGGAGAGGAGCAGGAGACAGAAGAGGGGAGCGCTTTAGGTCTGATGGAGTTACAGTAACCACTCATCTAATTCTTCGGAGTTAGTCCTCAAAACTAAACTACTGGCTGGAGAGGAAGCTAGTGTTTCCTTGGGCTTGTGCTCATTATCTACCATTCACCCTTGATTTATCCCCTTCCTCATCCAGGGTCTGTGACCAACGCCAAATGTGCTCCTAAGGACACAGCTCGATCCCCGAGGCTTGCTGCACCCTCTGCCTTGCTGCACACAAGAGGTCTCTCTCCGAGGACAGCTCCCCCCCCCAGTGATGGCGTGTCCGGCTTTCCTTCCAGAGCACAGCCAGCCAGAGCTTTCTCCTTAGACCTATTACTGTGAATGCAAGCTCCACTTTGAAACTTTACACTGAGGACCGCGAGGAAGGCTCGTCCCAAGTCTTCGCTTCCTCGGATGGTTGCCAAGAGCAATATCCAAAGAGAAGCAGAGCTCTTGGCTGAGAATTATTTTGGACGTAGAGATGAGGAAGGGAGGCATCTTCCAGTGTGGTTTCCCTACAAGGAGTTCTGCAGAGAGAAGACATCATGTGTCATAGGGTTGGGGTCTCAGGAGAGGGTACAGTGGCCACAGCGCCACCCAGTGTCCGTCCTTGCCTCAGAGCAGCATGAGCTGTCGCTCCTGTGGTCCCACCTGTGGACCCTTTCTTCCTCCTCTTCCCCTTGTCTTCTTTTTCCCTTTTCCTCTCCCTCGATATCAGCTACTCTTCTGTCACTGGGACAACACACCTGTGCCACAGCAAAAAAAAAAAAAAAAAAAAAAAGGGGATATTTATTTTTGGCTACGCTCAATCCTTAGCAGCCAGAAAGCACAGAGGGAAGGGAGCTACTGAGATAAGCACACACTCTGCCAGGTCACGCCCCAAGGGCGGAGCCCCAACAAGGCTCCGCCCCTAGCAGCACAGTCAGCTGGGGATGCAGGGTCACTTAGTCCAGCCATGAGCGTAGATCCCTCTGATTCAGTCCCCCTGCAGAGGCCCACCTATGAACACCTGCGATGCTGGGGAACATTCTAGATTGAAACCACAATGCCTTTCTGTTTCCACCTATTGCACAGTAGCACCCAGGTTTTATTCTTTATTCTTTATCAACCAGAAATGACCCATGTGGAAACCTGTGCATATTTCTGTACAAGTAAAGCAACTGCTTTAATTGCAATATTTTATCACTGCACACATATAGCTTGGAACTGTTTTCCTGAGCCCTTTCATTTAATAATTAACAAAATAATATTTCATCAATATCTCCACTAATTTTTAGTGGGTGTTTTGCTTTGATGGATGGATCTAATTTGGTTTAAGCAGGGATCGCTGAGAATACCTCACTTCAAAAAGTTACAAATGCGTATGGGAGCTCAGCGGGCTTCCCCGAGTGAGCTCCAGGTCACTTTGCCAGTTTCATTTGTCACAGAATCTGGCTCAGCTTCGGAGTCAAGCGCTTGCAAGCACTGCAGCAGCACAGTGGTCCAGTGTGTGCCCCACTGCAGGAAGCACAGCAGGACAGAAGAGAATGCCACCGCTTACGAGGACAAGCCAGCTCCTGAAAAATGCACCCCAATCTCAGAAGTAAAATTCAGGTAACACACATGTGAGGCTTCATGGAGAGAGAAAGGGGGTGCTCCCAAGCTCTCTAAGTGCGGCTGGAGAAGGGTGGGCTTGGCGGGGAGCTTCCTGCCATGCCATGGAGGAGGAGTGTGCGTGTGGAGGAGAATTCAGGAGCGCAGTGTCTGGGCCAGGACTAGTCAGGAGAGGGCCTCCAGACAGCCCAGCAGGCAGGAGACCTCAGGAGAAGGTGGGCCCACCCCGCAGGACCCATGCAACAGAGGAGCTGCCGAGCCGTCTGGGCTCCAGGACAGAGGTCACAGGGAGGACTGGGCCAAGCCAGAGAGGAGATGGGAGGCCAAGGTCTGACAGCTGTCAGCACAGGGCAGCCCGACGGGATTCTTCACACCTCAAGGTACTCAGCAACAGACACAGCAAGGACCCGAGGAAGGGGCCAGCACCGTAGCCAGCTCCACCATCCCTGGGGGACTCCTGCTGCACCAGGCCAGAGAGAGGCGGAGCTGTCCAGGTGCTGTGTGCATCCCCGGCGCGGTGGCTGCTCTGGGTAAAACCCAACCCAGACCAGACACGCCGCTGGGCCTGGCCTGTTCTTAACCTTTACACCGAGTAGGTAATACCTAGACAGACTGCGCACACCCGGCACAGGGCAGACGGAGCCCAGGCCCCTGGGGAGTCTCCAGAACAAAGCAGGCTAAATCCCTTGTTATAGAGGGCGGGCCACCACCATCGTAAAGAGGGAGAAGGTAGAGACGCAGGAGAGCAAGCATCGGCTTCAGAAGCCTGGGCTTGAAACAAGTGTGTGTGTGTGTGTGTGTGTGTGTGTGTGTGTGTGCACTCCTGGGGACTA
Organism: Ctenomys sociabilis; assembly: GCA_004027165.1. Lineage (NCBI taxonomy): Eukaryota > Metazoa > Chordata > Mammalia > Rodentia > Ctenomyidae > Ctenomys > Ctenomys sociabilis. Next base: position 29,173 of record PVKA01011658.1, on the reverse strand, counting down.
AAGCCAACCCATTTTAATTTTCTGTTCTGAGATCAGCTCCAAGTGTCTCAATTGTGCGTGGCTGCACGGGGCACACTTCCATCCCTCTTCCTGCTGTGTAACGTGAGCAGATGAAGTGACCCCGAAACAGACCTGGAGGAACTGAGGAGCCCCCTCCTGCCCTTTATTTATCAACTGTTTACCATGTTCCTGGTAAAATATATGCCAGACACTGGGCACTCCCACAAAATACACACAAACTGGGGTCACACAATGTGTGTAACCTACTTCTATAATTGTTGTACAACACATCCGATATACAGTCAGAAATGCACACACAATACATTCACACAATAGACACACAAATTATAACACATCATACAACACACACAGCAACACAACCATCCCTAACACATATACAATACTACACACACCACACAGATTATATACTCAGAAAACAATACAACATTCACACACCATATTAGCAGAAACACACACCACACAGACACACACACACATACAACACAAACAAACAACAACCATGTAACACCCCAGACTGCCCAACACTTCCAGACACACAACACCAGGTCAAAGTCTTCATGCTGAAGGACCTTCACTTTAAAGTCCACCAAGGGGCCGGGGAGACAGTTCAGTGAAATAAGCGCTTCCCTGGCAAGCGCAAGGGCCTGAGTAAAATGCCTGGGTCCGCCAAAAAGAAGGAAAGAAAGAAAGACAGAGTGGGAGGGAGGGAGAGAGGGAGAGAGGGAGAGAGGGAGAGAGGGAGAGAGGGAGAGAGGGAGAGAGAGAGAGAGAGAGAGAGAGAGAGAGAGAGAGAGAGAGAGAGAGAAACACACAGTAGAAATAATTTAAAACAAAGTGGGTCAAAGGAAACAGGGAGCTAGCTCCGTGGCAAGTAGGAAAGTGATCCAGGCAGGTCTGACCACAGCAGGCCCCCAGGAATAACGCTGCTGCACTGCATGCAGGAATCCACTGAGACGGCGGACCGCATGCGTTCTCACCACGAGGAAGGAGCAGGTGACACAGAAGTCTGTGCTGAGTGCGCGGCTCATGCTGCACGCATGTGTACATCCGCGGCGTGCCCTGCACATGCGCAGATTTTCCCTGTTCATCACACAGCTGACCAGAGGTGAGATGAACCCGCCGGGCATCCAGGCGTGAGCGCTCCACTTGGCCTCTGACGGCTGTGCAGATCTCAGCCCAAGTGGGCCAAGGGGGCCCCCTGGCACCCGGTGCCGCCTTCCCAGCCTGCAGCACCTGAGCGAACGCTAGGCTGGGTTCTGAAAGCGCACTGTCAGAGCCTCCCATCCAGGAGTTAATACCAGGCCAAAAGTTTAAACAAAACCTAGCCACGCACAAAATCTCTCTTCTGATTTTCAGCAGACCAAAGGCAAGACAGCGTTTGGAAAAGGAAAACCCTCTGTGGACAAAGAGGCTTCAGTGGCACTCAGCAAGAGCCTGGGTTTTCTTAGAGGCCTGAGGAGGGCAGCGAGACGCCACCTGCCTGGGCACCAGCTCCTCCGGTTCCCACCCACAGCGCCCGCCTTGCTCCCCGCGGAGCTGCCCGTCATCCCCAGCGAGCAAGCTAGGGACGAGTCTCCAGGAGGTTCATCAGTTGCATTCCGACGTGCAGAGGTGATTCCCTCTCCCCGCAGCGCCCTGACGCAGCGCAGTTCTGACACTAACCGAAGTCAGCACCATGGACTCAGGGCTCAGCCCACGAGGCTGTACCTCACCAAGACCCCAGCAGCAAGGGCCAGCTCGTCCCTGTCCTTCACCCACCGTCAGCTCCTCCTCTCACTTGGTGACTGACCAGGACCTCCGAAAAACACATGTGCCTGTTTGGTCATAGGGAACAGGTGGAGAAGGGAGCCAGCCGGGAGAAATGCACAGGGTGAGGTCTGCGGGAAGATGCTGGGGTGCACTGCTCCGCGCCCATGACTCCCCGTGCGCCTGTACCCCAGCAACACTGCGAGCTTTAAAAAAAAACAGATTTTTTTTTTAAAGGTTTCGTACTCTGGGGCCTGATCAGTACACTTGTGTCTAATGCAATCTCCAGCTCTCCTCCCGCTTGCTGGAAGATGGGCGCCAGGGCTGAAATTGCCCCAGGACAAAGGTGCTGTGAGGACTGACTGAGAACTCGCCCAGGAACTGGGAGCAGAAATCAAAAGCGCAGCTCCAAAGTTTTTCTTGACACGTCATGCGCACACTCCGCCAGCACCGGGTGCATTTTGGTGGAAAGCTCCCGGGAGGCAAGCCTGGTGAGGGTAACTCGGAAGCCGGCCTGGGACACCGGACAGCATGGCAGCTTTGTGCCCAGCGGGGCTCCGCTTCCGAGAAGTCTGTGCTGCTAGCCGCCAGGGAAGCGAGCGGGCCGGATAGAAACGTTCAGACAAGCCACGCGCTGCTGGGGTCCCGTGTGCAGCAAAGCCAGACTGCCCTGTTGAAATAAACGAGCAGGCGCAGAGCGAGGTGGCCGCTCTCGGAATCTCGCGCGGCTCCGGAGGGCAGAAAAGGTGGACAGAGGCGAGCTGAGAGCAGGAGACAGGGACTCGGAGGGCGGAGCAGCTGGAGGCCCTCTCAGCTCCACTGCGTTCCAGGGATGCAGGCTCTCCGTTCCGCCCCTCCTGCCCCCATCCTGCACCATCCTTCAGGGTGCAAGGAAGCCAGGAGGCCGTGTGTAGGGTGTGCTGCGGCTGTGAAGCCAAAGGAGCTGGCACACGCGGGTGCTCCGCGCCACCCTGCAGCCGTGCCAAGGGAGGGTGCGCGACCAGGAAAGGACATATTCGTGTCCAAGCTGGACACAGGTGTGACAAGAACAGGCACAGTTTGCCCAATATTTTCAACTAAGACTTTAAAACTAAAGCGGGGCACACCGGGAGCCGCAGGTCTTTGCAATTTCTCTTTCTCTCCTTGCTCTTTTTCTTTTTTTTCCTTTTTATTATTTTTTTATTTTTCTTGGAAAAAGTTCTTGCAACGCACTTACATCAGGCTGGCCTTGAATACACCATATAACCCAGGCTGGCCTCAAACTTGAGGTGATCCTCCTGCCTCAGCCTCCTGAGCCCTGGGCTCACAGACATGCCACCACCCCTCACTTTTCTTACTTAATCAAATATCCATGATTCAGAAAGAATAAGAAGAACCCTTTAAATATGATATGGAAAGAAGCACGACATATCTTTGAAAGATGATTTTGTTTGCTTCCTTGTTCCTATTCGTTCAAACCGAGCCTAATACACATCATGAGAGAATTGAAATTGGCTGGACAGCATGAGGAGGAACTTGGGAGCCATCGTATGCAAATTTTATCTAGCGAAATGTTAGTCTTGGGGGACAGAAAACTCCAGAACCAGGTATACAAAGTTAGCTCCCATAATTTCACTCACTTCCTGCAATGGAAGAAAAAGCAAAGTGCAGAAGGAGAGAGGTTCTAGGACCCACCTTCTAACCTTGCTTTTGTGGTGGCTGGTGGTGTCTGAGACAGGTTTTTGCTACATAAACGAGATGGACCTCAAACTCTTGGCAGCCTCCTGCCTCAGCCTCCTGAGTGCTGAGATTATAGGCCTCACCGCCACTCTCTCTGGAACTTCTTGCGGAGCACTACACAATAAACACTTTTTAGTCACTTGACATGATACAATCTCAGCTACAGGGCAGCCAGTCTCTTGCACCCCTCTTTTAGGCTACCTTACCAGAAGCAGCTCACAGGCTTTCTTAGAAATAAAAACCCACTGAAAAGCATTAGATGCATAAAATTAATCCAGACCTATCCTTTGAAGAGGGATGTCCTCTTACTCCCAGATCTGGCTGACCCTCCCGTCTGATCTTGTTATTTGGGGGAGAAGATACAAAGCAGTGGCCGTGTTCCAAAAGGGTGAGGGTCTCAGGCCCTGACCCACCTCCGCAGGGCCAGCTTCTGCTTTCTGTCTTTATCTTTCCTGTCCCCATCGATGATGCAGGCTGCTTCTCAGGAAGTGGGTGAAGAGGGGCAAAGACAGTATCAGAAGTTAGGGACAGAGCCAGGCGTGGTGGCCTCACAGGAGGTAATCCCAGCACGCAGGAGGCCGGGGCAGGAGGCTCGCTGTATGCTTGAGGCCAACCTGGAATACACATTGAGCCTAAGGCCAACCCTGACAGAACTACATGGCAAGATCCTGTCTCCAAACAAAAAGTTAGGGAAAGGCGGAGAGGTGCATGGCCTCCTGACCATGTCAGCCACACTGAGGAGGAAGAAGGGGAGGAAGAGGGAGGAAGAGGTAGGGTGTGATCATTCCGCTTCTTTTCTATCTTATTAGCCAGACAGTGAAATGAAGCAGGTCTCCTTCCCTAAACTGTTCATCTTAGCTGGGTGAATAGCACCGAGCTCCCACCTGTCTTTACCTCAGCCCTAACCTGTCACCCAGGACTGCTTGGAGCCTTGAGTGAAGCACAGACCCCTCCTCCCAGCTGCTGGCTTCAGTCTCTCTATCCTCTCTGGGGTTAGCGAGTGCCTCTCTCCTCCTGCCAGCAGCCAAGGCAACAATTACCCCGAGACCAGTGGGCCGCAGGCTCCTGCACCCCAGGCATTGGGTGACCCCTGCTTCATCCTGAGCAGGATTTCTCCCCTCCTCTCATTCAGCATGCACCCAGATAGGGGGTGACTTGCTCAGCTACAGCTAGAGCAGATGTTTAAATATTTGCTAGGTAAACACGGCTACATGCGCATTCCTCACACCTCCAAAAATTGAAAGCACACATGCAAAGTGGAGAGCCCTTCATAACTGCCAGAGATGAGGCTTCCTGAGAAGTGCACTTGAATGCCCCTGGCTGGAAGAACTCGGCAATCATTCCAGACCAGAGTGAGCCAGCCAGCTGCTGTTCTCTGGGTAAGCTGGCTGGCTCGGTACCTTACCTCCCAGGGAAGTGCAGAGCTGCACAGCACCCAGGGTTTTACAGCCCACGCTGCACCCTGACCCACCACTCCAGAGCCTCCAAGTGGGGCCCACACAGCAGTATCTCTAAGGCTCTCCAAGTGACTCCAACAGGCAGCCAGCGCTGCCACCCACTGCCTAGGACCCGTGAATATTTCCTGCCCAACCTGATGCTATTTGCCTGGCTCTGAGTGGGTCCTCTGAAGCTGCCAGTGTTCTGCAGATCCCAGCAGACTTGGATCTGGAAATAAGCAGGCTGGGGCCACAGACCTTCCTCACACATCCCACGTTTCCCCAGAACAATCCCCCTCACGGCGTGAGCTCCAGATCGAGACCAAGATCAAGACCCAGACAGATGGAAGTGTCTGTGGCCACCCCAGCTCCCAGCTGGACACCCTGTCCAGGAATCCTGCTTCTGTACACCATGTCACACGGCCTTACTGAATTTAACAAGCTGCAACTGGGGGAAAGGTGCAGCATTCTGACCTCAGAGTAAAATCTTCGATGAATCTCAGAGTTGGAGGCTGGTGGTCTATTTAAGTGTGGTGAGTGATCTGGGCTGTAATTTCCCACATTATTACAATAGTAAAAAATGTAACCCTCTCTCCACCCCGTGAGTCAGCTCAGGAACCACAGTGCTAAGAAAGAAATACCCAAACCTTGAGGGAAATTTGCTCAAAGTGGTAGTCAGGGCGAGTTCACATGAGATGTCCAAAGTCAAGCAAGTTTCAGTACATGCTCTCTTCCTGCTCCCCATAATCGTGTATTTCCCTCCAAGGGTGACATCCTGTGAAGAAGCTTTCTGTAAGGTTTAACAGACTGTTTTTTAACCTGCTATTTGTGAAACCTGTTGTCTGCCACCTACTTCTAGGAGGGGCTTTGAACTCTTGCAGAGATATGGCCAGAGCCCCAAAAGACTCAAATAAGGGGCCTTATCACTGTATTTATCTTATCTGTACTGATTTGGGTTTAAATCATAATCTCTCCACGTGATCATCTCAAAAGCCAAAATAAAATAAAGCTTGCACAGAACACATTCACAGAAAAGCAGCTTGGAGGTAGCTATGGGAATTCGGACAGCCCAGTACCTCCTAGAGGTGCGTGGAGCCCCAGCAGATGGGGGCCAACTCCCAGGGCTCATGCAGTGACCCTTCCAGGGCTGATGTCTGCAGTTTGCAATGGTTCTCCCTCGGCTTTTTTACTTTTTGATGGCATAAAAGCAATAGGCATTGAGCAGAAGCTACAGGCTTCAGGCCATGAGCGTAGAGCAACTGTGGGCTGCTATGAGCCATAGGAGCCTTTTGAAGTTGCCAGGCTGTGCCATGACCATGTGGGGAGACAGCCCACTCCACAGCAGGCTCTGCCACGAAGTGACGCTCTAGCTATGGAGCAAGTGACCCTAGGCTGAGTGGCTCAAACAGGCATTGTGACCTCCTTTCCATTGGGTTGGGCGGATCACACACGTTTGAACTCGAAAGGGCTTTACTTTGCAGTGGATTTCTCAAGATGCAGCCTCATCACACAGGGCAAGGCACTTGCACCCCCTAAAAGCAACTGGTCTGTAGCTTAGTGCTTCCTATCCTCGGGGATGCCTTACTACTTCAACACAAGTGGCGTGGGAGAATGTTCTAGAGCCCAACACAAGCTGGTTCAAATCCTGACTCTGCTATTTATGTATGTATGTATTTATTTATTTATTTATATTTGGATCAGAAAAAAACATGGCTACTGATCCTGTTTCCTGGGGCAAGCTGGAAATTGTAACAGCTGTGTAAAGGACACTGGCGACACCTGACAGGCGCCCAGGTGTGGGGGGAGGGATGAATGGCCATTGGTCTTGGCTTGTTCCCGAGCTGCCAGGTGACATGAGCCAGGCAGGCAGCTGAGTGCACCCTGGACGGCTATGTGTGAGCCCTGAGCAGAGCCAGAGCGGTCAGGGCACCTAGTAACTCAGGCAAAAACACGTCTGAGAAGAGTTATCCCAGAGTTTCCAGTCAAGTCCTGCCCTCACTCTGTCTCCAGGATGGAATTAAAGAAGCCACGGCCATCCCCGGGGGCGTAATTATGGCTCTGGAATGCGCTGGTTCTCAGCCCAAGCTGGGATCTGCTCTTGGCATGAATGCCTGCACACTCCTGTCCTCCAGAATAACAGGGCTGACCCCAGGCAAGGAGGAGCTTGGGGTCAGGGTGCTCAGCAGCCTGGCATAAGGGACAGGCGGGCTGTAAGCCAGGCCCGTCCAGTGAGGGGCTCGCACATGCGGCCTCTGCTGTCATCACTCAGGCATCCACTGACCCTGGGGATATCGGACATAAAACTGGCTACAATCCTCACTGAAGTGTTGCTCACACCGCTGTCACACTTCTGTCTGCACACAGCGCACTCTAGCTATGGAGCAAGTGACCCTAGGCTGAGTGGCTCAAACAAGCATTGTGACCTCCAGCCCCAGGGCTGGCAGTCTGGTGATGTGGCACCCCAGGAGAGCCCACTGTCAGTTGCACATGGCTGAAAGGCAGCCAGCGAGCTCTCGGGCCACACTCGTGGGGCCACTACCCCCCCCCACCAGTAACCTCCAAGGGACCCACCTCCATATGCCAGCACATGGGGATCAGGGCTCCAGCGTCTGAATGTGGGGCTCCCAGGCATTACACCTATGGCACACAGATGCAGCTGTGTCCGAGCTTTGATCCCTAAAATATTTATTTCAACTGTGACTCACACCGCCACATTTCAACTTTTATAAACAAGTCCCTGGGCTTTTATGAATACATTGACCTCCATATCTCTGCACTCAAGCAGCTGGAGAACAAAAAAATATTCAAAAAGGAAAAAATTACATCTATACTAAAAACATACACACTTTCTTGTCACAGTACCCCAAACAATAAAGCTACCAGGGTGCTCCGAGCATGCACACTGTCCTAGGTCTTCTACATAACACAGAGGTGATTTAACACATAGAAGGATGTGTGCAGGTTCTATGCAATAGGACACCATTATGTGAAAGCCTCTGTGACCTCAGACCCTGGTTCCGTGGAGGGCCCAGAACCAGGCCCCTGCAGACGAGCAGGCACAACTGTGTTCCTGTCCCCATTTGAGCCTGCCCAGCTCCACTATCTGGAAAAGCACCTGGAACTCACTTGTGCGATCAGGCACCACCGAGAGGTGGAGCTCGCTGAAGTGGCTGTGGCCCGCTGCTCCGCTTTCAGGCCAGATCTTCTTAGACACTAGCACTTCCGCTGGAGCCTTCGTCCAGGCACTCTGTCACTCGGGCACTTCGTACCCCCCCCACTCTCCCTGCAGGTGTCTGTTGTCACAGTCTGACCTGGAGTTGGGTCCCAGTGTCCAAGCAACAATCTCTGTGTCTCTCTCTGGCCACCAGGAACCGGGCATGGCCCAGGCCACATCTTCTGCAGGGCTGCCCAGTGCTACAGACTCAGAGGCAAAGCAGCCCCATGGAAACGGAAGCATAAGGACAGCTCCTTGGTGCCTCCAGTCTGCTCCAGGGGATGGGACTGTCCAGCTGTACCCTGTTCTGCGGAGCACAGAGGACACAGCAGGTACTGGTCCTTCACCTCTACAGTGACAACTGCAACCCCATCTGCAGAAAGGACATAGAAACCATGTCCACCCTGGCCTCTGTCCACAAGGCAGTCCCCAGCACCTCTCAGGCCCCCACAGACCCTCACCAGGGGTCACACAGGAAAGCAGAGTTCCCAGGGGCAGCGCACGGGCACTGCGCTCCTTGCTGTACCTTCCTACTGTGGACTTCTGCTTCTGTCTCACAGGTGGCCTGAAACCCATGCCGGTGCATTTTCACCTTTGTGTTTCCCTGCCCAACCCCTCGACGTGTCACCCGCACCCAGCACAGGGCTCCAGTGCCACTGGACACCCGGGAATAATCACTCATCCAGGGATCATAATGCTCTCTCCCCTCAGCCACAGGAGCAGGCAGTGTACCCAGTTAGAGCTCAGGGGCTCTGGCTCCAAAGAAAACACCGACTCCTACCCCCAGCCCAAGTTCCCACCTGGATCTGGCCTCTGCCTCTCCAGCACTGCTGAGACCTCCCTTCTTCTCCTGAGCCAGCAAGGCTATGACTTCTTTCTGTTTCTCACCCAGCCTTGCAATCCCCCATGGCCTCTGTCCTGTGGCTAGAACCCTGGTCCCCAGGCTAGGCTGTATCTCAGCCCATGTTCACCATCCCAGCAGCCCCTCTGTCCATTCCATGGTGCTCGGCAGAGTATGGCAACTTACACAGCTGCCTGGCAGCAGCCAGGTCCCCTCGCTTGCCCTGGAACCCCTGGTGAGACATATAGCAAGGCCTCCAAGGATGGCCTCTGGGTGAAAAATAGTGGCAACAAACAACTTCAAGACATTGAATAGGTGCTTGACTCGGTCATGATACCAGGTAAGTTTAAAGGCACAGCAAGTTCACCTCTGCCTTTTCGAACTTTAAGAAAGCTACCTTGCTAACATTAGATAGCGGTGCTAAAAGCTCCTGGGAAAGTGTTCTCTGATACACTGCGGCCCAGACGGACACGGGTCTAAGCTGGAGAGGGGTGGCTGGGAGATTGGGGCTCTGTATCAGCATCACAAGCACATGCTGCCTGTACCCAGTGACTCGACCTCCAGGAATTTACCCAGCACATACATTTACTTGAACTTCTGCAAAATGACAGAGGCAGCGCACTACTCATTGCAACACCGGCTGCGCTCAAGAGACTGTAAACAGCTTAACCATCGGCCATGAGGTTAAACATGAGCTCATGAGATGAAAAATGGAACCAGGTGCAGCGGGGTGCACAGCGCTCGTGGGAGAGAGGGGAAAGCAAACGCACGGAGGACTTAGCAGGGAGAGCAAGAGCCGGGAAGGGGAGGCATCACCCGCAGTCTAGGCAAAAGCAAATGACCTATGTATCACATCCTCCACAAACCTACAAATTTCAAGATTTTATAGACTATGTAGCCCTGAAAGTAAAATTCCATTTTAAATTGCATTCCCATCCCTGCTTTTTATCTGGGACAACTGGGCAGAGAGCAGTTGACCAGGAGAATCAGATCAGGCCTCTGCCTCGGGCCAGGGCCCGCTGTACCCTCCCCACTCGGGACATATTTTGTGGACTTCCTGGGTGAAGACTCGAGGCTGACGGGAAAGAAGTGAAGGAAGTGCTCTCCCACGTCGAGCACCCATTGCCCCTGGTGCTGGGAGCATCAGGCCTGAGAGCCCAATCCGGAGAGCCTGTTGCACTGGCCCAAAGGACTCCACCCGAGAAGCTGAGGCTGAGCCCGCCTCATTCCTCGTGAAGGAGCCACCAGCCTGATTATGCACCCCACACACCCCCAAAAGCCGCAGACACGGACTCCCAGCACCCCGCATGTGAGAACCAAGCACATCAGCACCTAGCTTTCCAGCCAGCATGGCACCCAGGCTCAGCCACTGAGTGGACACAGTGCCGATGACAGATCCTGTCCCTCACTGCCATCCTAATCAGTTCTCGGGATCTTGGCACCCCTGGCTCCAGACCTGGAATAATGACGCAGGCTCAGTATCCATTACCTGAAGTGCTCAGGACCAGAAGTGTTTTGGATTTCAGACATTTTCTCAGATTTGGAAAATTTGGATATACAAAGAAGGTACCTTGGAGCTGGGTGCAACTCTGAACACAAACGTCATTTATGCTTCATCTATTCCTTAAACATGGAGTCTGGGGCAACATTTACAATAGTTTTGTGCATGACATGAAGTTTCCAAGTGTGGGCTTTCTAAGTACAGCATCATTGTAGTGCCAAAAGTATTTTGAATTTTTGAGCGATACCCAGGTTGCTTTTGAGAAAGATGAAATGTAACACTTGTGGGGACCTAGGACAGATCACATGCAGCCAGCCCTACCCAGACCCAGCCTCTGGGCTCTCGACGGAGGCTGTCCCCACCAGGAATCCCCTCCTGAGCTGATCTGTGACTTCACCAAGGCCACTGTTCCACGCTTTGTCCTCCTAGTCAGTAAATTAAGACAATAAGGATGACTCGCAGAGTAAGCATGAGGCTCTTAGAACCAGGTCCCAGAATAGAGTTCCCTTGAAATTAGCCACCACTATTGCTATTTAGAGGCAAGCTTAAAACAATTCTCAACAGTAGCAAAGCCTGGATCTTGACACCTCAGCACCAGCTTGGGGCTGGCACAAGTCTCTGACCCCTCTGCCCTGGAAGATTCGCATACCCTTGCTAAGTCCAGGAGACCTGACACTGACGGAGACGGTAGTCTCTGTGCTGCAGCTCTCCCCATGGACTGCATTCATTTGCTTAATAATATTCATCAAAGGCATTAAGAATGTCCCCAGTAGCAAGGCTGGGGGTGCAGCTCAGGGTCAGAGCACCTGCCCTGCAGCAGCTCAGGCAAAGGCCCTGCATTCTCCCTCAGCATGGTACCAGCACTCCTCCACTGTGAATTTACTTAGTAGGAGGTGCAACCCACCCAAAACAATCTCACTGATAATCCATTTGCCCACAAATATAAAAAAAAAAATTTATTTGGATTGATTCCTTTAGAACTCCTATATTCCTTTTTGAGAATATTCCTTTCTCTGCAGAGTAGGGTAGAAATATTCCTACGTCCCTTACCTTGATACATTCAAGAAACTTTTACTAAGATGCCTGAGGCATCCTTCCCTAATTCAGGCCGCGCAGAAAGAAACCCCCACAAATCCAGCCGCTGCCATCCCAGAGCTCTCTGTCCACCAGCAACCAGGTCAGTGTGTGGGCAACGGGGACACAGAGGAAGGAGGACGACACAGCATCCCACAGGCAGAGGGACCGAGAAGCCACAGAGCAAAAAGAAATGTCTGCTTATTATCTGTGTGGTACAGGAGCACACGAAACGCTGCCACTTGACCTCAGGACCAGGAAGTCTCTCTCTCTCTCTCTCTCTCTCTCTCTCTCTCTCTCTCTCTCTCTCTCTCACACACACACACACACACACACACACACACACACACACACAGTTTCCAGAACTAAAAGACAATGTTCAACTTTTAGCATGCGTCTATCCCCAAGCTGTGTTTTAGAAGGTGAAACTATCCATAATCCTTATTACAGATTAAAGGGCCCTAATCTAAAAATCTGAAATCTAAAATGCTCCAAGATCTGAAAGATTATGAGGATCAAAATGATGAAAAACTGGCTTGAAATTTTGGAGACTCTTGCATTTGAGATTTTCAGATTATGAACAGTAAAATCTATGTAACTATTCAAAATCAGAAAAAAATCACAGAATCTGAAACACAGTTTCAAACATTTTTGGATAAGGGGTATTTAACTTGTAGTGGCAGCAATGACAGCCATTGCTTGTTATCGTTGCTGTGCATTTTTTACCCTTTTTATTAAAGATAAAAGCTTCTTCTCTCTTGTCCTTTTTATTCATTTCCACTGTTGTTTGGGGGCATGGGGAAAGGAGGCCTTTTCTCTAAAAAAATTATTTTTGATACAGGGTCTTACTAATTGCTGGGGCTGACCTTGAACTGTTTGGCTCCAGCAAGCCTCCTGCCTCAGCCTCAGTAACTAGGACTGCACACCTGCCTGGTTTCTCTACATTTTCAAGCTGCAAATGGAGATAAAATCATACCGATGAGGTTTGACCCAGGTGGCTCGTCAGGCAAAGTCAAAAAAGCATGTGACCGACCCCCCCCGCTAGAACACTTTAAAAGAAACATTAAATAAGGTCATGGATCTCAGAAATTAGGTTGTCAGGAGTTACGGTAAAAGGTGACTGCTTTGGTGATGAGTAACCAAAAAAATAAAAAGCTGAGCCCAGAGAAACTGAGTAGAAGCCAAAAGGTTTCCTTGAAGTAAATGAAGATGACAAAACACCCTTTGGAAACTATTCAGATCAGTATGAGAGAGAAAGAAAGAAGGAAAGAAAGAAAGAAAGAAAGAAAGAAAGAAAGAAAGAAAGAAAGAAAGAAAGAAAGAAAGAAAGAAAGAAAGAAAGAAAGAGAAGGTAGAACCCAAAGAAAGGCGGGGAAATGCTGGGACACGGTCCAGGCGCTGGTGGCAGCAGCTGTGGCTGTGTGCATCCGAGGGTCAGCCTGGCAGAAGAGTTCCAGAACTCTGAGAATGTTCGTGCCTTCTGACGTCCCCACTTCTGGAAATTTACCCCACGGGAATACCCGTGAAGGGTTCGAAATATACAGCTCCAAGGTTCTGAGTCTTCACATTGTTGAACACAGAAAAAAACCGAATACTTGCCCTGAGGCTTTAACAAATCACGCCTGTGGTAAAAAGGCCCCGGGAAGGCCACTCTCAGCCTTCCCAGCACAAGCCGCTCTTGCTGCGTCCCTGAGACGTGCACGCAGGTGACAACACAGCATGACCCTATGACCCTATCCCTCCCAAATGCGAATGGGCCTAGAACAAAAGATGCCAGCAGCAGGTTGCAGGACAAGCATGCATCCCTGATCCTCCATGCTTGTGACCAGGAGAATATCAAGCTTCGGAATTCTGTAGATTTTGGAAATTTGCACAGCCTGCACTCTCAGAGGCTCAGAGCACTTGGGGCCTGGATGCTCAGAGTAGAGTGATCAGCTGGGAGTGTTTTTCTCTCAGGGATGGGGTTTTATTTTTCATCTTTTTAAATTATTTATATGAATTTTTAAATTTTAGTTTTGACACCGACTGTAAGCTGTTAATCTAAATTTTTAAAGGATAAATTTCAGAAGTGCCTCTTCACCTCCTGACGGTAGCCGCCAAGCTTTCCTGTCAGTGCCTGGCTCCAGGAGACCCTGTGGATTCCAGGACTTGGCAACTGCGCCTTGCGTTGGGAAGGACCTTTGAACCTCCTTGCTCTGGTAGCAAGCGCAAGGTCATCTCAGGAAGAGCTCCCAGCTCGGCCTGGACAACCCATCATCTTCCTTTTCCCAGCAAACCAACACATTTGCCAAGACACAGTCCTTGGCATGGAACACACAGCACACAGCAGAGCTTCCAGGGCTCCAGGGAGAAACTGAGATGCACCAGACCTTGTGGCATCAGCTGTATCCTCAGTACAGCCTGCCTCACCATCCAGAGGCTGTACACCCTGCAGTGGGGAGAAGCCCTGCGCCAGGGACTCTCGGAAGGTATGGATCAAACTGGATGGCAGAGCTAGGGAGAACACTTGGTGACGTAAGCCTCCCCCTTGGCAAGCACAAGGACCAGGGTTCGATTCCCCAGTGCCACATGCCAAGCCAGCCCTGCTCTAGACCCACCAAGCCAGCCACCAAAACCAGGTGTCGTGGCACACGCCTGTAATCTCAGCACTGGGGAGGCTGAGACAAGAGGATCACTACAAGTCTGAGCTGCATAGTAAGACCCTGTACCAAATACCTAAAGAAAAAAAAAAAAAAACTGAATGGTAAACCTAGTTTTCTGCTTTCCCTTGTTCTCATTTGCTTTCGTTAATCTTTCTGATCATGGCCCACTTTCTGAGTCTTTCCCAACCAACACTATGATCGAAATTATGGAGCTCAGGTGGCTCAATAACAAAACTGAGGCAATGCTTAAAATCCTCCCGTGACAGCACAATCATCCCTATTGCGATAGGTGTCACATTTGCAAAGTCTCCAAAATTCAGATAAACTTACGCTTTTAGGGCTACATTTATGCCCGTATTGCAAGACGCACATACAAGGGTTGCCAACAAAATGCATTCTAACTATAAACAGAAGCAGCTAACAGTAGCAATGCCAGGCACAATGGCATTGCCTGCATCTGGCTATTTGGGAGGCTGCAGCAGGAGGATGACAAGTCAGGGACCAACTTGGGCAACTCAGTGAGGCCCTTTCTAAACACAATTTTAAAAGGGCTGAGAATGTAGTGCCACTGCAGAACTCTAAAAAGATGGATACTCTTGCCTAGCATGCATGAGTCCCAGGTTCAATCCCAGGGCCACCAAAAATAAAAGATCATTCAATCCATACTGCTTTGAGTAAGACTAGCCCCTCCAAAACTGCAGATGCTTAATAGAAAGTGACAAAAATGTCTTACTTCTAGCACCCACACAGTGCTGTGAAGCACCTTACCTACAACGCTGTTCAGACTACAGCCATCAACACCAACCCAAAGTCGCATAGTCAAGAGGGTTTCTGAGCAGGATACAGTTACCAAATACATTTCCCACGCATTTCATAGTCAGTCTTCCAGAGAAGAGCGCACAGCTGGTCACAGGTGAGCTCTTCCTGTGACTCATGTCCCTGTGATAAGGTTAAATGGGCTCAGGAAGCCTCTGAGAACTCCCGAGTCTTGTTCCAACCAATAGCATAGCATGCGTTCATCCGACTCCATTTGTGCTTCCTAAATAATTCAGGGCTGAGAATTCTGCAGAATAATTCTTCAGATCCCCCCACACACATTTTTTAAAAATTTAAATGTTAAAGATAGTAAAACACAGCCACAAATAGCTTCAAGAGCAGTTCCTCTTCTTACCTTTCAGGCTTTTCATCGTCGAGGGCCTTAGAGCCAACTCACTGGGTGGAAGTAGAAGCACTCAGGACAATCTGAAAGGCCTTCTCCCCTCTAATGAAGCCTGCTGGCTTCAGGCTTTAGGTTTTGTTAAAACCAAAAGCGAATTTTGAAGCCAGCCCCCAAGCACATTGCTCATTCCGTTCTCACTCTGCAAGAGAGCTTGGGGTCCCGTCTGTGTCGCACGGAGTGACAGCTCACATCTTGTCAGACGACCCAGAGAAAGTGGTCTCCAGGAGACGCTTGTGTCAGAGCCCCTTGGGGCTTTAATCCTTCAGCAGTGACAAATCTGGGGAACTGTGAACAGGAAACGCAGTGCCGGGCAGGCAGCCAGAATCACTCAGCAAAATGCCGAGGTCTTACGAAACCCCAGGGCCCTGTGCTGCGGCTCGCCTCCCACCTCCCGCATTTCACAAGGCCCGCCCTTCCCTGACACGGCCTTGTACCAGGCCCAGACGAGCTGCCGACAGCGTCCCGAGCACCGGCCGGGCCTGCAGTCTCGTCCCTCACTGTCTGCCAGCTCCCGACCTGTCACAGAGCCTGTCCACCAGGGCACCCCCGTGATGCCACACAGCCACCATTCAAATCAGCTCTGGCCAAAACCCCAGACCTGGGTGAGGATGCCCAAGCCCAAGCTGTGCACCCCGAGAACTCTGATGGACACCTGCCCTGCCCCCCCTGGGTGGCGCATGGGCCATCGGGCTGGGCACCGAATCTGAGCCTTTGTCCCAGCCACACAAGCCAGATCCACCCACGGGAGGCAGTGGGTAGGGTCCCTTCTTCTGCCCACATTTTCAGGGTAGGCCAGGGTGCAGCCACAGCCCGCAGCATGGGAGCAAATGGAACCTCCCACTCCGCAGCCTGGGTCCTGTAGGCTGTGGCTGTCACCCTGTGTAAGGGGCTCCTGGCTAGTCCACAGTACTCCAGCCGGAAGACACCCCTGACACGAGCCTCAGCCCTGAGCTGCACTGCCTCTCCGGCTCACAGGGGGCGCCACCCTGCCCTGTGCACTCCTAGCTTCTCCCCGCTCTGAAGTGCCAGGCTCCTTCTAGGAAGACCTAGCCCATTTCGCAGCCTAAGCAACTGACAAGTACCCTTCCCAAGGTCCTGGAGCCAGGCAGGGTGGAAACGATGGAGCGGCGCCCAGCCTGGGTTTCTCTCGGGTCTGACCCCGGATCCGGCATGATGCATTTGGGAACCCGGCCTATCTCCTCAGGAGCGGCCGTTTCCCGGCAGCCGCGTCCCAGCCCACACTTCCTGGCCTGCCTTCCCAGGGCACTTGTCTCCAGCCAGCCAGGGCGCAGCTGTGATTAGCTGGCAGATGGATGACCTTTACTGAGCGGTCAGATGCTTCCATCCCGCAGGGACAGGACTGTAAGCACGGCTGAGAATCAGCAGACCTGCTTCAAGGTTTGGGCTGGGTCCCCGAGCGGTACCACAGCATGGAGCCAGCACAGAGGCTAGGCCAGGCCGGGCCTTCCCACCCTTCCTGCGTGCGGAGGCCTATGCAGCTCTCCAAGGCCCGGGGTGGCCCGGTGGGTAGAGCTCTGTGGCTGCGTGGGCAGTGCAGCCCTGGCACTGGCTTGAGCTCGGGGTGAGGGCCTCGCCCCAGTGGTCCAGAGATGGCGGGGCCCAGGTGGACAGGTCCAACCGCTTGCTTAGGATGGGACTCGCCCAGCGGTGCTTGGAGCGGGGCCTGTGAGCCAGGCCTCTGGGTCTGCAGCCCAGAGAATGGGAGAAGTGCAGTTGGTCAGCCTGGAAGCCACGCTGTGCCTGTGCAGGGCT
Source organism: Ctenomys sociabilis (assembly GCA_004027165.1). NCBI lineage: Eukaryota > Metazoa > Chordata > Mammalia > Rodentia > Ctenomyidae > Ctenomys > Ctenomys sociabilis. Next base: position 11,987 of record PVKA01011658.1, on the reverse strand, counting down.
CCCGCCCCATCCGCCCTCCTCCTCCCTCGCTGGCACTTCACGGTCTCTTTCTCTCTCCCCCAACCCCTTCCCGTCTCCGTTTCTCTGTTTTCCCCTTTCCTGTTTTCTCCTTGAAGGAAAAGAAAAAGCAATCAGGGAAGAGAGAAGCCCTATTTGGCAGGGGCTGTAGCACCCAGACAAGGGCCTTGCAGGCTGCGGGGCCCTAGCTGGTCCCTCCCACACACACAATGCTCACATGCACACACACAATGCTCACATGCACACACGCATGTGCACATGCACACACAAGCATGCACATACTCACACATGCCCCTGTCCCTGGCTGCAGGCCAGGAGGGGCGCTGCAGGGGGGGTCTCATTCCAGAAGTGCTTCTGGCTTCCCAGCAGGGGGCCACCACACCGCAGAATTCCCGCAACTCTACCATCTACAGTCAGAAGGGAAGCCAGGGGCAGCGAGACCCTAACCCCTTCCTCCAGCAGAAGTCCGGCACCCTGAGCTGTCCTTCTCCAGTTTAGCTGACTTCACTTCATGAGAGGCTTCTTCAGGTCCTTTTGCACTCAGATGGCTCCTTTTTGTTTGCACTTCCCAGATTTCAGCAAGGAGAACAATAGGAATCACAGAGACAGTGAAAAATAGTTAACACAGAGAAGCACCCACACATGCACACATGACTGTGTACATTTGTGTGCACAGTCATGCACATGCCCGGCACATGCACACTCACGTAGATGCCTGTGTGCACGTGTGCAGACAAAAGCACAGGTGCACTCATGTACACACAGGCACACTCGTGTATGTGTGCGCACACGTGTGTGCAGGTCACACACACACTCTTGTGTATATGCACTTGTGGATGCACTCACACGCAGAGATGCACCCACTTACACACTCCTACTTGGGTCTGGTCCACTGCTCACTCTCCCACACAGAGTTCAAGACTGACCACGAAACTGCTGTACCACCACAGACAATCTCTAGAACTCCCAGGATGCTTGGAAATGCCAGAGCGTGGAATTTGCTCAGCCAAGCCTAGAGCTCTTAATCTGAAAACTATGAGAAGACATCATTACATCGATCTTGCTCTTAAACAAGGCTTTGCGGAGCTATGTAATGTCTGAATTCACCCAAAAGAGCTCAGAAGGGACTTATGTTCACCCAGAAGTGCGCTTCCATGCAGAATGAAATGCAGTTGAGAACGTATGTGATGTTCCTGCAACCTCTGCATCTCCTACATGCCACAGGTGGTGAAAGAGGAGGCCCGAGATGCATACAGGACAAGTATGCATAGGCGTGAGCACATGCGTGTGTGAATCCAGTCTTGGGTCTCCCTTCAAATGCTGCAGGTCATTAGGAAGGGGTAGGCGTACTCGGTTTTATTAGCTCTTCTGGCAGCTGTGTAATTAAACTGACTGATCCCTGCAATGCCTGCGATGATGCGAACTCTAGCCTTTGCCCCTGAACAATTACAGGGCTATGCCCGGTGACTGCCTTGGACCTTTGTGGTCAGACTGGTCACTCGCCTGCTGGCTCCACTCCAGTCCCAGGCAACCACACATGGCTCAGCCCCTTCCCATGCCTCTCCCTGCACACAGGACAGCCTGTGTCTCCCACTCCCACCGAACCCCCCAGGAGAAAGCGGCCCTCCTCCTCCTCCTCTAAACAGGCATTGTCCACCTCCATTCATGGGTTGGAGGGACTTCTGCAGGGAGCAGGAGAGGTCCAAATGCTGTACGACCGGGGTTATCTTTTGGCACTCCATGAAGCCCTGATCACTAAGAGAAGCCTGAATGGGCCAAGAAAGAGCCAGGTCTGGCGAGGCTCACTCAGCCTTTATTTGACAGGTTTTCGGATGGGGAGACTGGGCAGAATGCCTCAGACCCAGTGAATCAGGGTTTCCTGAAAGCATTTGCCAACATCTGTCAGGTGAGTGAAACAAGAATGTGGTTAGGAGGGGCTGGTTCATTCATAAACACCCATACTTGGAGATAAATGGGCCACTGGAAGGGCCCAGGGCCTTTGCTCAGCCCCATCCTGGCTTATATGTGTGCCTCTGGTCTCTTCTGTTGCGACAGAGCAGTTAGGTGAGGGGTGGACATGGCCATGCTCAGCCTTCTGTCCAGGAAGGATGAGGACAAGGCATGCAGGGTGGGGGTAGGAGCGCCTTCCCAAACATACCAATTTGCAGTTCCACAGCTTGCACACATGTCATCCCCTGAGGGTTCCTGTTTGAGAAGTTTGGCTCCTGGGTGGTGACATTAAGAGGTGGTCCCAAGAGCCAGCCAGCTGTCTCAGCAGATTAAAGCACCTGCTAGGCAGAAGCAGGGACAGGGGTTCCATCCCTGAGGGGCTGTGCCAGCCCTGCCCCCAAGGCACATTAAAACAGTGACTGAGACTGGGCGTGGTGGTACAAGCCTGTAATCCCAGAATTTGGGAGGCTGAAAACGAGGATCGCTACAAGTCCGACCTGTGTAGTGAGACCCTGAAGACCCTATAGACCTTGTACTAACTACAAAAATTAAAAAGAGGTGGTGGAAACTTTAAGAGGGTGAGCCTAGCATAGGTGAGTAGGTTATTAGGGGCATTGTACTCAATGAAGTAGTTCTTATGGATCTCCAGTTAGTTCCCCAGGGACAGTTTCTATAAAAGGGCCAAACTGGCCCCTCTCTAGTCTCTGGCTTCCTGTCTAACTATGTCATATCTGCTTCTCCCACAGAACCCCACCATGAAGCCACTGGCCATGGAGTGACACAGCTAAGGGATCCCACTGGAGTCTGCACCAGGCTGTCTGGACCATCAGCCTCAAAATGCATAAGCTAAACAGACCTCCTTTCTTTATAAAGTAGCCAGACAGCCTCAGGTGTTTCATTATAGCTACAGAAAGCAGACTAAGATACAAGGTTAGAGACAGACTTAGAATCTAAAACCAAACATTGCACCAAGTGAACACTGGTGGAAGGAACCAGACGGCATGCAGGTGGGACCTGGCAAAGTTCCTGGAGGCTAGAAAGGCAGAGAAGGAGAACAGCTCAAGGCCAGAGAGGAAAGGCAGGAAAATGGAAGCACACAGAAGGCCCGCATAGCGCTGGGGCAGAGCTGGCATGTCTAACACACCCTGGACGGCATGGAGGATGGACCAGGCATTTACTGACTGAACAAACCAGGATGCAGAAGGTCACATGAGGATGGACCTATGCACCCAAGGTGACGTCATGAAGTTTAGCAGACAAGTCCAAAGTGCCACTGGTTATGGCTTCCGCCTACATGTCCCCAAGAGCCTCAGGTGTGTGTAGGCAGGGCCTTTGGAAGGCAACTGAATTCTGGGATATTAGTGTGACTTGCTGTTGGGGTATTAGTGTGACCCTGGCCGGAAGAGGCACCCCTGGGTGGCCTGGAGGGTTCCTCTCCCTCCCCGCTCCTCCCTTCCCTCTCTGCTCCCTGCCCACCATGCCATGAGCAGCTGTGCTCCTTTATGTTCCTCTGCCATGCCATCCTGTCCCAGAACCAGCCAACCATGGACTGTAAATGTGTGCCAGAGGCTAGTGTTGGTATTCTGTCCCAGCAATCAGGAAAGTGACTAAGGCAGCACTCTGGGTCCTGCGCCTGGCTTCCTAAGATGGAGCGAGGCCCAGAGGAAGGCAGCAGCACAGGGGAGGAACGAAACCAGACAGCAGGATCTTGATTAACTAAGATGCCCCTGTAGGCACATGCGGTAGGAGACCTGTGCTGGGCTGTCCTGGTAGAAATGGAAGCTCCGATCCAAGGAAAAGTGGCCGCCTCAGAGCCGCACGGTCCAGCCCACGTCACCCTCCCTCAGACGGATCTTGGACAGTGGCATGGAGAGCTCCACAGAGCAGACTCAGCAGGACTTCTGCAACAGCAGAGAGCTTGGACGCACACCGGCTCTGACCAGCGGAGGTCCACTCTGCGGAGCACTCAGGCAGCGCCTGGGAGGGCCAGCACGGCCAACAGGATTGCCGCTGCTGTGTCTTCTCACGCTGTGCTCAGGGGCTCCATTGTGGGGTTGTTTTGTTGTGCTTTGTTTTGTTTTCAAGAAAAAACAAGGTGCTAGGCAAGAAGTGTTCTCAACATCTCGAAGTAGAAAACTGGAGTGAGTAGGCGCCGATCCAAGGCTGGGACCAGGCCCCAGAGGCTGGGTTTCCTTTCTCTCCAACTGCCATAATCGTGTTTCTGTGAACTGGGGGGGGGGGGGGGGGGGGGGGGGGGGGGGGGCTTTGCAGCTCTTCCCGTGAATAAGGAAGTTATTGTTTTTGATAAAGTAAGGTGATATGTCACTTGCATTTACCATGTTTCCAGCTCTAAACATGAGTCACAGCCCAATTAATGTGTCTGATTTATTGTTCCCTAAAGCATTAGCCGAAGCTCCGTGTTCCTGAGTGTCCTCCACCAAGCTAACTGGCGCTGCAATTTGTGAGAAGCTTCAGAGTGCTAGGATTGGATCTTTAAAATACCTTTGTTATAAAATTATAAGCATATGGAAAATAAATATGATTTTTAAAGCCATTCCAGGTCTTGACATCTAATCCCCCTGAATGTTAGCACTGCGGAAGGCTCTTTCTTTCGCTGTGGACTCGAGCCCTCTGAGTCTGTCTTGGGTCACAGCCGCTCTCCGCGCTGCGGGTGGCCTCCAGCACCGTCATCGCCGCCAAGCAGAGCTCCCTGCGGCCTTCTTGGCTCCCACCCATTGCTTAGCTTCTCAGCAAAGGAGCCCGGCAGGAGGCCGGTGCTTCTCCCGGGCCCACCGCCTGGACTCCGCCATGCTGCCCGTGGCGTATTCCCCCCCCTTGCAGCTTTAACTCTCTCTATGGCTTTTGTTTTAGGTTTAAAGCAGTCGGAGTTTTACCCACACTATATTTCCAAAGTCTAGACCAAAGGACACCTCCGTGATTTCTCCATGGTAACCTGGGAGGCAGCTGCTGCTATGACAGAGGGCTTTGCTTTCTCTCTTTTCTGTCTGTGGCATAAATTTTACCAAAAGCATGTATTATTTCTAATTTAAAAACTTGTGGATTAAAGGATCTGCAAGCAGGCGTAGGGGCCCAGGGTTCAATCACCCGGCCCCGCCCCAGGGCTCACTGAGATGGCAATTGAGACTGGGTCTGGTGGCACAAGCCTGTAATCTCAGCTCTTGGGAGGCCGTAAACAGGTGGATCACTATGAGTCTGATCTACTAGTGAGACCCTGAACACCCTGTAGACCCTTCCCTAAAACACAAAAAAATAAAAACATAAAATTTATGAAATATGATATCAAAGTCCCTGCAATTATAAACAGAGCCTCCAGGCTCCTGGCCTGTCTGTACCTGGAACTCAAGAAGCTAAAATAACCTTGCCCCCAGGCAGCAGGCGTGAGGAAGGGCAGTGTCCCTCACGCTCCAGGCCTGGCGTCGGCTGCACTGGGCAGGGGACGAGCCGGGTGCCCCCTCCCACGTGCACTGTGCCCGCACCCTCACAATGGGGTTTCCTGGGCAAAGCACCGCCCTCCTTCTCCAGCTTCTCACGTGGGGATGGCTTCGTCTCTGCTGCGGTGGACTGCTCTCTACAAGGCCTGAGCACCTTGCAGGAGACCCGTGCAGATGACATTGTTCTCTAGTAACAAAGAGGTCTCCGCTGAAACATGCCTCCACGCCTTGTGCGGCGGTGCCCAGCTGTGGACCAGGGCCCGCGAGGCTGAGGCAGGCGCCCTGCTGCCGCTCCTGGGCCGCCCTGCGCTACTCAGCAAGGAATCTCAGCCTGGGTCCTCTTCGGCCCTGCTCACCTCCCTGGCCGCTTCTGTCCCACCCCAGGAGATGCGGTTCTGAGCAGCTCCTGCTGGCTGCTGGGGACAGACCTCAGCCACAGCACTTCTCCTGGGCTGGCTCAGCACTTGTCTCGGCAAACTGGGTTGGCCGAGAACAAAGCCAAACCCTGTTCTGTTTTCAGGAACAGGTAGTAGGTGCCAGCATGGAGAGAAGGGGATGAAGTCACCAGACCCCAGATTTGTCTGTGGGTGCCACCCCCACCCAGGGAGGAGCTGCACTGACTCACGAAACAGCAGAAGGCAAACTAAACACCCGTGCTCGCTCCCCTGCCAGCCTCAAGCCCCCCTCTCTCGAGGAGTGGACACACAGAGATGTCCTCATCTGAGAGGGCAAGGCTCCCGGAGCCCACCAACAGGGGCCTGTGGGTTTGCAGGTCTGATGTGCACCTCAAGGCCCAACGTGGGTGCTCCTGGAAGATTTGCATGAATCGCTGGAAAATGCATTTCTAAGCTGCGGGTACCTGCCCACCCAGACCCTTTCCTATGTCCCCACATCCCTAGGAAAAGCCCAAGCCTCACTCCAGGGCAGTTTCTGTCTTGGAACCATGCCCATCACCTCCGTCTTCCCTGAATTCCAAGACTGTCGGGAAATTCTCTGGGCATTAGGTCATGGTCTTCCACACGCCATGGAGCGCAGCAGCGGAGTGTGGCTTGGGCACCATGTGCCCCACTCCTTCAGCCCCTGGCGCACTGGCACAGAACAGGCTTTCTGAGGGGTCTGCTCCCCTCTACCAGCTCTTCGCTCTGCTCCCACCCACTGTCCAGCTACGGGAGCCCCTCTGCTCTCCCCCCTTCTCTCCTGGCTCCCTCCCACGCTTTCTCTCCTGCCGACCTGGTCTCCACCCCTCTCCTCTCCTCCTTTTTGTTTCCCTTACAGTTGATTCATTAAATGATCATTCAGTATTTTTCCAGGAGTCTTGCTTTTATCTTAAAACTTTCCTGCTAGAACAGCTAGTAGAGACTATTCATGGCATGTAATAGATGGCTGAGATGATAAGGTGCCAACAAATATTAATGTGTCTAATGGTTTATGGCAAAAGCCAGGCATCACCGGATGGAGGGGGAACCGTCTGACAGACACAACCAAGCTCTGCCCTCCACCACAGGGAAGAGCAGCCAATACAAGCGCCTCCTACACAAAGGGAGGCCTGGGGAGGATGGAGATTTCCAGACAGCATAGACTGAGGAAAATCCCACAGCAACATCGGGAAAGCAATCAGCTCAGCCGAATCGCAGGTGCTGCCACAGTCAAGGAATCCGCCCATAATCGTATGCAGCCCCTTCCTGCCTCCAGGGCTGGAACTGTCTAGTGTGGGTCAGCTCAAAAGCCCCAGCCTATCAGAGCAGGCCTCGGGCCTTGGTAGAGGAGAAAGCAAACACCCCTGGGGAAACCCACCCTTCAACAGGGACTCCAAAAATCCTCTGACAAGACTGAACAGGACTACAAAAACCCAAGACACAAGATGTTAAGTGTCATGGGGCTGGAGTGGGGAGATTTAGAAAATAAGGTCAGTTTGAAAAACAGCAGCTTCCACCAGATATGGTGGTGCACACCTGTAATCCCAGCGTCATTCAGGAAGTGGAGGCAGGAGGATTACCACAAGTTTGAGGCCAGCCCAAGCTGTATATTGAATTTAAGATCAGTCTGGAATACAGAGCAAGATCCTGCCAAGAAAGATTCAAATATTGAATAAATAATAAAATGCAGTACATAATCAGACACACAGCTATTTAAAACATTTTAAGGAGAATCCAGGGCCAGCCAAATAGCTCAGGGGATTAAAGTGCCTGCTTAGGCCGATGCAGGGGCCTGCTGTGCTGGCCCTGCTCCTAGGGCACACTGAGAAGGCAACTGAGACTGGGTGTGGTGGTGCACACCTGTAATCCCAGCATGTGGGAAGCTGCAAACAGAAGTATCACTACAAGTCTGATCTACACAGTACGTCCCTGTACACCCTGTCCTAAATGCAAAAAAAAAGAATCAAAACATGCTAAGAGGCAAGTTAGAAAAGAAACCATAAGCACTCACTTCAGAGCTGGGGAGATAGCTCAGTAGAATAAATGCCTGCATGGCAAGTGCAAGGTCTTGAGTTCAATCCCAGGTACCACAAAAAATAAAAGAAATGAGAAGCACTCACTTCAGATTGTCTGTGTCTCAGGTACTCTTCTCTCATTGCTGGGACAAATACCTGACACTCAAAATGAAGCTGGAGGTTTCTGTGTTTCTGTTTACTGTCCCTGGAGGTTTCAGTCCACACTCAGCTGGGTCCCAGGCAGACTGGCACACGGCAGAGGGCAGCCACTCCTGATGCTAAAGAGTAAGAGAGCAAAAGGGAGGAGGCGCAGCGACAGTGGCTACGGGGAGCAAGTCTGCCACCCTCATATTGTCGTCAGGCTCTCTGCCCCAGGCCCAATGTAGCTCTCACACCCATAACCCCAGTGGACCTGAATTAATCACAGTCTAGAAGTTGGCCCCATGGCTGCTTGAGGCTTTGGGGGGCACCTAGACACAACCTTGGATCATACATAGGCCACGCATAAGTTAAATTTCCCATCATTGGTTAGAAATAGATCCCGATTTGTTACTGTAATCTAATTTAGAAAGAAATCAGCAACAGACATACATATTTGGAAATGTCAGCAAACATTTCCATCCGACTCATTGATAAATAATGAAACTTAGAAATTTCTTTAAATTAAATCACAATTTTAAAAAGTTATATATGCAAACTAATTTATGGAGGGTCATTTTTAGCCTGAAGTGAAATTTCAGGAAATGCCTAAAAATTAGTAAGTGTAGAATTTTACTCAAAATGTCAAGAACACACAATCATTCCGAGTAAAAAAAAACAGCAGAAAGTAGTAAGAAAATGGAAATTCATGACAAAGCAAGTAAAAATAAAGCAGATAAACATAGCCTTTAAAAATGGCTAATAAAACTGGAGGAGTCTAGAAATCTTATAAAAAGAAAAAAATGATAAAAAAAATAGAAAGATCTTTAAAAAAAAAAAAAACTACATAAAAATATTAGAGCCAGGCACCGTAGTACAGGACCCTCTGGAAAGCACTTGGTAACCCAGACCTGGAGCAAGCAGAGCCCTGCATGCCGAGCAGGAGCCTGCGGTCCTCAGTGCAGGGGCGGAGGCTGCCGGTGAGGAGGCAGACGGCAGGCTGCGGGTGACAGAGAACCGCTCTGGCCCTCACGTTACTCTGCAAATGACTGGGTGCATTACACCCACACTTTGTTAAGTGTCAAGGGTTCCTCTCTTGCAAACGTATAAAGCGGTCAGTGCCTCTCTTCTAGTGACAACCAGAATTTATAAACAAGTTGCGTCTTTTCTCCAACCAGAGAAAGAAAAGTAATCCTCCGTGGTGTGTAAGCACATTTTCTTTCCCCATTTATCTGCAGAGGGACACACAGACTGCTTCTAAAACTCAGCTATCAAGAGTTGGGCTGCTGTAGACGTGCGTGTGAGTGGATTGTTGTTATGTGATGTCATCACATAATACGTGATGACATCACGTAACAACGTGTAATTTCGGGGAAGACTGCACCGTAGGGGCGGAGCTGGGCCGGGTAGAATTTCTAGTTTTGGTTTTCTGAGGATTCTGCATCCTGATTTCCACAGTGGTCCTAGTTTCTATTGCCATCAACAATGTAGAAAATCTAGTACCTATTCATGGTTTAAAAAAAAAAAAAACTGAAGAACATGAGAACAAAAGGACCTTCTGACTGAGGTTGGCTTCTCTTTCTGTTCTCTTTGTCATCACTGCAAGCACTTTAGCCACAAACAGAAGTTGGGTGTTTCATTTTGTCTTTTTCCCATCATTACCACCCCACGACCCAAAAATAAAAACGGCAGCATCGCTACCACTGAGTCAGAACTGAGTGTGTGACTCGGGGTGTGGGGCTTGGGGGACACTGGTCACAGGGTGGCAACGAGAAAGGGGAACGTGTCGGGGGAGGCGCACACAGGTCGCGGGCACTGCAGGAGCCCAGAGTCTTGCCGTAAGTGCAGCCCCGCGCATCCACCCCACGGCCAGGACTGCGGGCTGAGCGTCACGCCAACGCCCATCAAGTATAAAAGCTGTATCACGTCCATCACACGTCTAGTACACGTAGAGTACACCCTCACATACAAAGCACTGCATTGACGCGCGATTGTCATGCATCATTTGCATGGATTTGCCCAGGGATTTTCCAAAAGCAGGGACTTCTGCTAGATCTCTCAGTGAAGCGCGTCACGGCTTGGCAGCACTTGCCTGCCTGTCCTGTGAGGTCGAGATCACAGGTCCTCCTTTCTCTCCTGATTGTGCTCTGCTCTCTGCTCCCATGTTCATCCATCACTCACCTTGGGGAGTTTGGGCTGTAGGCACCTCTGTGTCCACAAAAGCCCTACAGGGGACAGTGGAGCCACAGATAAGCTCCCGGGGTGAGCTATCGCTTGTCAGCCTTTAATGGACCAAAGTGGAAGCCAACAGTATTTGTCCTCATTCCAAAATCGCTAGCTGCATCTTCCAGTCCAAGGCCCTGGGATGTCTGAATGGGGTTTGGTTTAGGTGTAGAGCTGTCTTCATTTCTGTACCCAAAGTTTCAGCTGTAAGTGTATTTTGGAAAAACTTCTCTTCATCCTGAACAAATTCCTGCTGCTGGGACACATGTGCTGTGAGTGCAAATAAGCCTATCACGAGACCCCACTCCTGCAGCCTTGGACCTCCCCCATGTCCTCTTGTGCACTGCTCGGCCTCCAGCTTCCCCTGCCCCTTGTACCCCCATTTCCCTGGTAAACCCTGGATCACATCGGCCAGAGCCTCTTGCTCGGAGCACTACAGCTGTAAACACACTTTTTGCTCTGAGTCCAAATGGGATGTGCAAATAGGAACCTCAGTGTCATTCAACTTGTTATTAGGGGGAGAAATGGAGAATGACAAGAAACACTGGCACAGGCCAGTAGCTCCGTGGTCTAAGCGCCCACCTGGCAAGCTAATGGACCCAGGTTCAATCCTCGGCACACACCTGAAATCCCAGCACTAGGGAGGCTGAAATCGGAGATCACTACAGGAGCTGCACAGTGAGATCCTATACTAAATACATTTTTTAAAAAATTTATTATTTTTAAAAAAAGAATCACTGCCTTAAGAGCAAGTAGGCAAATGCATTTTATAGTCAGGACACGGACCTCAATTAAGATTATAAAAAAATTCTCCTTCCAGTTAGGTGCGCAGTAGATATTTTCTGGATGAGTGGACAAAGGGATAAACTAGAGAAGCTGTGCGTTGTGAAAGTGTCAGAGAACTGCTCAGAAAACAAAGAATTGGAAACGAGAGTTTTCCGAGAAAAAGAGTGATTAGGGTGTGATCTGGTCGTTGCCAACCCTCTTCTGTCCTTTCTGTCTTTTTGCCTTGGAGACGCTTGACAGTGCTGGCTGCCAGCTGAGGACTAGGCCGACACCTCGGTCCTCCAGGGAGAGAACCCGCCCAGCTTCCGGTGACGTGAGCTTCCTCCAGCCAATCAGAAATCAGAGTGATCTCAAACGTGATTAGTCTGCAGAATGAGGCTACTGGCCAACAGCAGCATTTTGAATAGAAGTTGTTTTTCTGAGCAGTGGGTCTCAACACTGACTTAAAATACTCTGTAAACCGTGTTGTGAACAGACGCGCTGTCATCTGGGTCCTGCTGTTCCACTTAAAGAGCACGGGCGAAGTGGGTGCGTTGTCCTCCTTCAGGACTGGACTTTCAGACCAGTAAAGGAGCACAGATTTCAGTTTAGAGTCCCCGGTGGCACAAAAGAATCTCCCTGTTCTTCGGAGCTCCGAAGCCAGGCACCGGCTTCTCTGCAGCCTCGGATGCACGCGCTGGCAGCCTCTTGCAGGGGCACTGGCACCCTCCCGGGTGGTCCGAGCTGTTGGTTCTAGGTGACTCGCTGCAGCCTCCGCACCCGCACCTGCTGCCTCGCCTTGTACTCTCGTGTGCTAGAGCTGCTTCCCTCGGAGCTCGTGAGAGCCTCCCCTCACTCCAGACCTTCTCCCAGAGCCTTCTCTGCCCTCTCGAGCTTCATGGGATCCGGGAGCATTGGACCTTGCCCCGGGAAGGCTCTAATGGAAGTCCAACGTCCCATGTTGCGGCTTTCTTCTCTCTCTCTCTTGCTCTCTCTTGCTCTCGCTTTCT